>JAHWFP010231944.1:0-20492 GCA_023313725.1 Lithobius niger | reverse complement strand
GGACGATTCCTTTGGCAGGTAGGCAGACTGTAGGCTACGCTTAAGTTTCTGGAAGGTGGGTGGGAGTTAGACGACGCGTCGTTTCGCAAAGTTTAGCTTGTAAGCTAGCTCGCTCGCTCTGTTCGGAAAGAATAAACTTCGATATGTGATGAAGCAGGGATAGAAGGACATTGTGCCGACATTCTCGCAAGGTAAGTAATTCTTTTTGTTCGTTTGTAGTTTGAGAACTGTTTCAAATCTCCAGTAATACCCTAATAGGTGAATCGGTAGGAATGAAGGTCATTCCATTTTAGGTTGTGGAGGGGGGGGGGGGGGAGAGAAGAGTTAGACGGAGGGAATAAACTTGGAATTGGCCAGCCAGACATGTGAGCGTTAGCAGGTAAAGGATTTCATTTGGGATATCCCTGCAAGTTAAGTAATTCCTCTTGTACGTTTTCATAGCGTTACGGTTTTAACGCTGTATAATTTTGGTTGTGGTGTGTGCGTTCCCATCGCGTGATCCGGAAGTGTCAAAAGTGTTGAGTTATCGACAAAAGTGTGGATTATCGGTAAAAGTGTGGGGTAACTTGATAACCCACACTTTTTGCGATGACGCACACTTCCGCTCACGGTTAACGGGATTTAACCTACGGAAATTTAGCGTGGCGTTGAGTTAGCGTGACGTCACAGCCGTGGGTTAAATAGTAATAAACATAGTATTACGATACGTGTTTTGCAGAAAACTACGGGCAATCAACCTGTGGGCAACAATATACGTGAGCGTGAGCTCTTGCGAGGTGGGGTTACGGTTCATGCATTTGGTTTTGTCAACAGGGCTCAATGAACTCGCTTAACTACTTTGTTTTGCTGGAATTGCCCGAAATTGTGATGGAATTTGGTTGAATTGGAAGGAAGTAGAATAGAATTGTTGAAATATTTGGTTTCAGTAGTACTGAAGATAGCTGCATGATTTTGTGAAGCGGGTTTGGTCAATCAGCGGCAGTGAACCAACAGAAATTCAATGAATGAAAAAGAAGGACATTGTACAATATGAACCAACACATGTGCAGCAGAGTTGTTGCTAAAGAGCTTGAAGTAGGCAGAACATCTATCGAGCGTGTTTTGCATAGGAACTACTTTTACCATACCACATACATGGATCTCAGCGTCTAATGATTATGCACGATGACCACAGTTTTGTTATTCGCTACAACTAATAGTTGATGGCAATCCTTTACGTCTTTCTCAGATCATCTGGATGGAAAAGGCACAATTCTCGAGAGTTGGCGTCGTAAATCGCCATTACCAAGCCTCCAGTGCTGAGCCAAACTGAACCGAGTCCCGACTTTGGCTTTGGTTTGTGGAACACCACGATCATGGGTATTTATGGTATGGTGGGGGATTTATAACAGTCGTTTGGTTTGACTCTGTTTTATCGATGGTACATAGAATGGCGTACGTTTCCAAGACATGCTATTGCAAGGCATCCTCAATGAATTCATTCATGAGTTTCCCCTTGTAGAGTGGTTTCAGTACGATGTGCATCAGCACACTATGCATTAATTGTGTGCTGATGCACATCGCACTGAAACCACTCTACAAGGGGAAACTCATGAATGAATTCGGTGACGATGTCTTGCAGTAGCATGTCTTGGAAACGTACGCTATTCTATGTACCATCGATGAAACAGGGTCAAACCAAACGACTGTTATAAATTCCCACCATACGAAAAGTACCCATGATCTGAACGGTCGAACCAGCTGAACAGCCTGAACGCTTGATACAGCTGAATTGGCCAGAATAGGCCTGTTGCTGGCTCGCTTCCCTGACATCAGGCCACTGGACTTTTCCCTGTGGAGGCATCGAAAGAAGGCAGTGTATGATCCGCACAGACTTACACATTTGCTTCCACAATGCAATTGCAGCCATAATCTCATTGGTACAAAGTCTTCAGCTTTGCTCTTGTGCTGAAGGCAGGCACTTTGAATAATTCTTGGACTAACACTGGCCAGTGCACGGACCAGGCCACATTGAACATCTCGTGTAGTTGTTTAGTGTCAGAACCTGAACACGCCAACCTGAATGCCATCCAGGAGTGATTCCTTGCAAGTTCGAATTCTGCAGAAACGGTGCATGTGCATCAGGATTTACAATAATTTATTGTTTGTTTCGTTTGCTTTGGTATGTCACCAGCAATTGGGTGCAAATACATTTCTGGTGGACCAGGACAAACCATAAATTTGCAGTGGGTGGCTTTACTACTTACAACTTGTATTTTCCCAGATCTACTGACGTCAACTGTATTGAGAGAGTTATTTGCTATCTATGTCTTATATAAGACACTCGTGTCCGCCAATGGGACAAATTTCGTTAGTTACACGAGTTCGAACAGTTTCTCGGAGAATGTGGTATTCGTCATATAAAAACTCATTCCGTATATTCCCAGTAGCAATGGAACCTCTGCAAATTTGGTAAAACGGGGTTCATACAACATGCTCGAAGTCCTTGAAATTTTGAAGAAAATATTCCAGGACTTGAATTTCTTGAAATTGTTAGCTGGTTTGAAAGTCCTCGAATTAATTTTTTGGGTTATAACAATGCCCTAGCTTTGAGCAAGATAAAGATAAACCTTCAATTTGTTTTAAATAACTTCCATATTTGTTTACTGGACTATTAAAACGAATCTAGAGAAATAAAGCTGCTGAAAAGCGATAATGGAAAAAAGCCGAAAGAATAAAACCTACGTGCTGCGACTCCTTACCCTGCAGGGTGAAATTCGAGCCAAGGCAACTGACCTAACCTAATCTGTAACAACAACAACACAGAAAAGAAAGAAATGCAAAACATTTTTTCTTTCTTTAGGATTTTTTCCTTGCGATTTTTTTCCATCGGTGAGGCTCTCCGAGCTCACAGCGCTCCCTCAGAAGTGTTTTGCATCACCGCTTGAAGATTGCTTCCTATGGGTCAGTGTAATTTAGAAACATATTTTTTTTTCTTTTCAGTTTCCCGCCATGAAGCATACCATCGTATTTATCGCTCTTCTATTGGTTACCCTCGTTTGGTCTGCGCCAATGGGAAGCGCAGTTGAAGAACGTGCGGATGGCAACTGCAGCAACTTGATTGTTCAAATATTTTTGTTTCCACTGCGATTGATCCAATTACTATTTGGTGTAGATGTTGTGGGAATGGCGTGTGGTACAGCATAAATCCACTCTCATTGTTAATTAAAATAAAAACAACAAATGTTTGTGGAAAATCATTACCAAAATTAGAACTCGTCATTGCTTTCTTTATTTAGGCCGCTAAAATTTAATTACGTTATTTTCAGGAGTGCACGCACGGGTTTTTTCTTAACGCATGTTTTTACGTCATAGTTAAAAAAAAAAAATTCCGATCGCGCTTTAGCGCTTTTACCAAACAATTGCTGGAGCCGATGACCAAATCTGACATTTGCTCCATTTACATGATCACCTCGAAACGAATCTAAGGGTCTTTCACACGCATGTCATAGCTAATACCTGGATGTAAAGAAAGACTTTTGTCAAATGTTAAACGTAGGTGAAACCAGCATTAAAACAAAGACATTGTACTCCAGAACGAAATATAAGCTACTAAAGTTTCTGTGTTTGGTAGAAAAAAAACTGTTATGTCCTGCATCTGAAAAATCTCGAATAAAAAGTAAAAAAAACATCGCCCGCTCGCGTCAATTTTTTTAGTACTACTCCTGTGAACCACTTAGTTAATATTTAGCGGCCTCCTTATCAATAATTTTTGTAGTGAGGAAATAGGTCTATAAAAACAGTTTTTTTTCCATTTTTCTTAAATAAATGAAATAGCTGCGAGGGCTTGTGGGAGGGGGAGGAGGGTCGCCTGTGGTGTAGAACCAAGTCACCAAGAATAATTCACCATTAATTCACCAAGAATTACACGGAGGATGTAATGTTTTGCATTCACAGACGATAACAATTAAGGATTCGGTGGTCTCGGTGGTTGAGTGATGTGAGCACTCAGCCTTGTTTCTTGAAATCAGTTACAGCTTTTGTTGAGTAATAGACCGGACTTACTTAGGCTTGTGGGAGAGACTCGCAGGTCTTTCAGCAGCTATGGCACCTATTCGGGTGAATCTTTTGGTCATGAGCTAATGGGAGGTTTCAAATCTCCGTGTTTTGACCTTTCCAAAGAGTTAGTAAGGCACAAATTTAAGGTCCAAACTAAGTCATTTCTCTCAAAAAGTATTAAGATTTAGGCTCAAAGCAATTAATTTAATACCATTTTAAGCAATGTCCTGACCATACATAACAATGCTTTAGCAATGCAAATGGTTAGTGCCCCCATATTTTGGATTTGGCGTTGAACTTTTTAATAAATACATTATCAGGAGTTGCATAAAGAAGAGGTTTCAACGGAGTGTCCATCGTAACATTACTGCAAGTTCCATCTCTCATTCTGCGAATCTCGATCCCATGTGGCCACGTTAAAAATACATTGCTTTCATAACTATGTGTATACGTTTTTCTCTAGCACAAACACCACTACGTTGTAGCACAGTAATTATTTAGGGTTCGCCCCCTGATATTGCACAATTTAAAATTTTCTGGGACATTCGCGTGTTACTACTTCCGAACATTTTCTAGTGTGTTGTCAACATTGTGAGATCTTTCGTTTAAGTTCAAACAAGACTGCTGTGACAAGGTATGCAATTTTGAATTTTCACCTCCCATATTGCGCACTTTTAGGAATTTTCCGGCCCACCAATTCGTTATTACTTCTAGAATAATTTTGTGTGTGCTGTACTCCTCGAGATCTTTCACTTGAGTCCAAACATGACTACGTGTAAACAAGTATGCAATTTTGAATTCACCCCTACCCTTCACCACCTCCCCCTTTTCTGCCACACCACTGAGTAAAAACAGTCTCTGTTCCCTGGAATTGGAGTTCAAATTAAAGTTCGTTGCGTTCGAGTGAACTCTAATCCGTTTTTATTTGTGTACCTTCAGAGCTGTGAGTATGGGAATACGAGCTCTAATGCTTTTTTCCCCGAATGTTCCGGGATAATTTTTTGGGGTTGTGTGCATCGAGATCTCTCATTTAAGCCCCAGACATGAGTATTTTCTGATAATACTTAATTTTAGTCCATAATATATTTTCCAGAATTTATAGGGGCCCCCGGAAATGATTGCAGAACGTGTCTACCGTGTTTTTTTTTTGAAGTACCACACGAAATCTGCCTTCACACCAGGTTTCATGTTGGTAGCTGGGGAATATGCACGGTTTTTGCGCTGAGAAACTACCCTGCTGGCGCAAGAGACGTGCAGGGAAGCACACCCAATCGCGTACGACAGTATGATACACGTCTTTATCGAAAACGCTAGCTGACGTCTACATTTTTGAATCCTGATCGACCGCTAGTAACAAAACCTGTTGCTCCTCTTTTCGTAGAATTGTTTCCAACATTTCGACGAATTGGTTTCTATTTTTAAACCGGTTTCCGAGCAACGAGTGGGTTTTAAATATTTATTTCTCGGCGGGTATTTGTGTTGCAGCTAGCTCATTAATAGTCGTCTCTTTGAGGCACTCTTGTTTATTCCACGAGGAGTTTGCTTATAGCTAAAGGCATCGGCTTGCGTCTGTGACTCTCGTGCCGGTTAACTTAAAAGTTAATCTCCCATCGCGTTTATTCTAAAACGAAGCCATTAAACCGTACCAAGCCCATGACGTCATTAGGTCGAGCCACGCAGGGATTTCAGCACCTCGGCAACAAGAACTAAAGATTTTAATATTTTAAGCCTTGTTAGGCTTGACTTGTTGCTAAGCGGACAGATAATTGGTAAGGATTGGACGACACACTTTGTTGGTTTATTAGCTTACTTAAAATAAAAGTTCGTCAGTTTTCTTGTACAGCTATACTTGCTCCTGTCAGAGGCGGACTGGCACCGTGAACGCCCCAGGAAGGAATCCTCGACCAACCCTGTGGCCAGTCCGCTACTGGATATTGTTGAACACTGTTAAACAAACAAAACATTGTAACTGGGTACATACACGATTTTCACAATGTTTAAAAATATTCTTTTTATTTTGTCGATTTTGCTGCTAATAGATTTGGCTGCTTCTTTCCGCCAATTAAGCTACATTTTTAAAACAATCACCTTACGAGGAAAATAACACAATTTGTGTAGTAGTTTTCAGCTGTGAAATTATGAGATAGTTAGTAGCGGTATTATTGTGTTGAGGCGGTGGGACGACCAAGTTCTAAATTGATTTTCCGTAACTGGAAGAAGTGCGCCTTTCAAACATTAGGTGCACCTTTGAAGTATCTATCAATCGACAGCAATCGTTTCGTCATAATAGTAGCAACTCCAATATATCGCGAGAAATCCAACAATAACAGGCGAAATAATTCAAGCTCATGAAACGAGAATAAATAATTTCTGCTGCACGCCGAGTTTTGAAATAAGAATTAAAAGGTAGTCCAAATAATCGCGTTGGGAATCTCAGAACGAGCTTAGTGAGAGATTCCCTTTTTCTTTTAATGTATGACCGTTCTCTACTATGAGTACAATATAACTAGGGTAGTCGTCACTACCACTTTCGACATAATGGAGCAGGCTCCGCTTTCTTTACTGCATGTTTGGCTGGTTGGACAAAAAGGGTCGGCCTTTGTAAGTAGTGATATCATTCAACCAGGGAAATACTGTCAAGGTAGCTAGCTACTTGGCTAAAGGTGAAACGAAAACGTTATCGATACACCTTTATCAGTATGAATGGTGGACACTCATCCTTTAACTTTTAAGGCTGGGCCGATCAGAATTTTTTTTACCCGAGCCAATCCCAATCCAATCGTTAAACGGAACTGGCCGATACCAAATCCCGATAACCGATTCCAGTTCCTAATTAACCGAAAATAGCTCTTTACAAAAAAATTACGTTTGAAAGCAATGCATAAATAAAGCATAGGCCTAAATGCACATAATTATTTTTTAAATATTTGTTTAAAATAATACTGCATATGCTAAAATCATTTCAAAACACAAAATCGCAGTAAAATTTCACATTCTGCCTTATACTTTCGAAACAATCAGAGAATGCTTGGGGTTTAGACCGGAGCTGGTAGAAAAAAAAACCTTCGCAATGGTGACTTCGTAAAGGTCAAAACCACATTGGAGATTACGTTGGCGTGTGATCATAGCGGAGCTTCGTTCCAATAATCAATGATCTGAATAAACTGTGAGCTTTTGTCAATGCATTGATTTTATAATACTTTGGGTAGCAACCGAATTCAAGTATAAATCGATGATATGGAGTGTTCGAAGCGAAGGTATGGATGGCTAGTTGTAGGATGCTGCCTTGGAAATATCCGTAGCTCTCGTTTCTATTCCAACTCAAGATCGTCAGGGAGACAAGCTGCGGATTTCGTCTCCTGGCTCCAGGCCAGTTAATATAACATCGCCGATATAACATTTTACCAAAGCAATGTTAAGAGGCATCAATTCCTGGCACGAGCGAGAAACGGCGTGGAGCCACGAGTCAGGACGCGCAGTTTCGATCACAGTCGGCCTTGGCTTGAAAAGCAAAATGTATTTTTTATTTCAAGGTCGTTTAAACGCTATTGCTTGCGAATTAACACGTGCTTAGACGAATTGTAGCACGAAGGATATTCTTCCACATTTGTGTATTAGGTGAAAACGTACAAAACGTTATGTTTAATGTACGTCTCCCGCAAAAGTAAAAACGGCCACTCGTTTGTCAACTGGCCGCATAGGGTGGCGACTCAGAACAGGGGGAAGGGCAGTCCTGAAACCGCCTCCTTTATGGCTAGTGGCTAACAATTAAGATGAAAATTGTCCAAATATCCATTATGACGGCGCGATTTAAAAAATTTCCTATAGGTAAACTCTTTTGACTTTCTTCTGGTTATTGGAAAGTCGATACCAAATCATTTTCAGCTAGAGCCGGCTAGAGGGCAACCGTTAACATTAAGGAAGGGGAAAAGAAAAAGTTTTTTTTGGGGGGGGGGCTAGGCCAACGGAATCCAAACTTGCCATCACGAGAGAGAAAATAATGCTCAAAGAAAGTTTCAATTGTACCTATTCATTCATTTACTCGCGTTCATTTTTTTCAGTTTCTGTGCGTTCCTTTCTGAAGTTGAATCGCACACTTCCTGCTTGGAGTTCCTAAGGGGTTCATTGGATGATTGGAAAACAGTAAACAATGCGATAGTGATTATTTCTTTATAGCACTCAACCAGGGTATATTCTATGGTACTAACTGAACAAAAAAACGGCTTTGCCGTTTAGAAAAATAGCATTTGAGCTCGTAACCCCACGAAACTCAAACAGCTGTAAAGGTACACAAATAAAAAACGAATTAAGAGTTGTTCAATAGAACGAAAGCCAATATAATTTTAACTCAAATTCCAGGGAACAAGGATTGTTTTTATTCCATGGTAATATATGAAAATGTACATTTGGGCCACGTCGGTGAATGTGTGTGTGTGTGTGTGTGTGAGGTGCCCATTGTGCTCCCCCCTCCCCCCTTGCGTACACCCTTGAGTGGTGCTGTATGTTACGGAAAGTGACGAGTGGGGGTTGAGGGGAAGGACGTACTACAAATATTGATAACTAGCCTTGGCAAAGTCTAGTGCAGTCTAGTCCAGTCTAGTCTAGTTCATCTCTTTGATATTAGAAGACAAATTAAATGTAATAACGCTAACGGGTGGGGGAGTGAGTCCGTGGCGGGGGGGGGGGGGTGAGCTAAAACATACCCTAGTCTGTTCCCCCGGCGTGGTCTCCAGCTGGTCAAACAACACAGTGGTCTACAATCGTAACCGTTGGACTGCTCTGTTTACAGGCAGCTAATAAACAAGAATTTACAAGGTAAGCGTTTAACGGAGCAAAAAGTTAGCATTACAGACTGTCCTTCTGAGACAATACCGCCCAACACCAAAACTGGTATAAAAGAAATGTATACATGGCGGTCTTTCCCTGGTTGAATGATATCTCTACCTTCGAAGACCGACCCTTTTTGGGAAACTTGGCAGCTTCTTTTATACCGGCTTGAGTTTGGGTGGATATCACAACTTTTATGGGACTGTGAATATACATCCTTGTGAGATAAACTGGTCTGAGAAAGACAACTAAGAAGGAAGTCGTAGGTTCGAGCCCCAACTGAGAAATCTGTCTTTTCTTTCTTCTCAGATTATATATCGTACATTCACAATTTTGGTAACCTGCTTCGTTAATCCTTTTCACATTTTTCACATTTATATTTGCAAGCTTGTTGCAGATTGCAAACTGAGAAAATGTCACTCATACAAAATAAATCTCCCTAATTATTACGTTGCGCTGATCTGAGTACTATTCCACATACCGCCAACTCTACTCTCTACAGAGTAAACAACTATATGAACGTTTTCGTCATTTTTGGTACACTTGTTATGTGTCTGTAAATCAAACTTTCGTCGAAATTTATGATTGTTGATCGGATGGGTAAAATAAAAGAACACGAGTTTCTGGAGGTAAACGCATATATAGTTTTAAAGCAAATTGAGTTATGTTGTTAATTTCGGCCTTCGGCCTTGTAACTGGCAGCCTGAAACGAAAGAAAGTCGTTTTTATGTCGTAGATGCGGGCTTTCAAATCTGATTCTATGCTTAGGTACAGCTTGTAGCTTTAGTTTAAGTTTTAATTGTAAGCTTAGACTGAGCGCTTCGTTAGAGTCCTTTTAAGCACAGATAATAAATCTAACCTAATCATCAACCAGTTTCTTTAGCATTATATAATAAAACATCCTGCAAGGCAACTTGAATGGCTTAGTTGCCTTGGCCAACAAGAATGCCAAACATAATTGTAAAAAAGTGCTTTTAGATAAATTTCTCCGCTTTGTTGAATTCCCGAACCATTTACAATTATTCCCATTCATCCTTCTTCCAAGAAATAGGCAGTTGAACGATTGTGTTAGGTAAATATGAAACGGTTTAATTGTACAAGGACTGACTGTGCTTGGCAGTATCTCTCATATCCATTGATAGGTTGCCAGAATGGAAAACTGTAAATTGATTAGACTATTGCGTAATGAATTTTGAAATATGTTCACAACTCTCTTTGAAGACGTATTAATTAATTGCCTTCAAATATATAATTTTAAAGACTAACCAAAAGAAAAAATTCGATTTTGGTTTAATCAGGGTTCTCGACAAATGAAACCAAAAGCCAAAGAAAAACACATGTTAGTTTACGTCCTTACCTGTTCAAAACACTGCAAGAGGTGTTTTTTTTTAGTTAATAAAATAACAAACTAGAATTAGTTTTTTGGCAAGGGCGATTTTTTTTATCAATTTACAGGTACATGCATCCATGTTGGCTTTCCTGTGTGACTCGGTTTTGTGACATTAGTTCAAACGTATGGAAATGTTGCCAACACAGTCATTTTTCTTTCGGGCAAAATGATTTTGTGATATTGACTCTAACCTGTGTAAATGTTGCAAACACTATTCTCAATGGGATTTCTGTCCCTTTAAGGGCCCCCGCGCACACAGCGGCCAAGCCGCGCGGCCAGGTCGCTGCGGCCAACGGGAATGCTTATGGTGTATGTAGCAACGCGCACTTGGCCGCAGTGGCCAGCCTGTCGCCGCGGCCACTGGGATACCGGGCGGTGTGTAGGCGACCAAACGGTGGCCATACTTGCTCTGTGTTCATTTTTAACCATGTAATCGAGAATTATTAATGAAAAACGGACGTGGCCGCGCGGCACGTCGCCGTGTTTTTTGGCTGCGACGACCACTGGCCGCGCGAGCTGGCTGCTTAGTGTGCGGGAGCCCTAAAATGACGAAACGAAACTGCCATGGTCTACTGGACTGTGCGCTTCACTTTTTGGCTAAGGAATTAATGGTCCATTTTTTTTTTTACTTGTTTCTATTTCTCAACTCAACATTAGGTACAAATTGACAAATCTTCTCCCGAACATATTTAATTAAAAGGACATAGCTTCTCGAGCTTTTGCAACATTTCTACAGGTCAGAGTGAAAGTAGCAAAACAGTTTTTCACGAGGGAAGAAATAGGAAAATAAAATGCATTTGCAACATTGATACACGTCTGAAGTAACGTTTCAAAACTAAGCAGTGCAGTAAAGCCAACCGAGAGGAATGTATCTTTATTCTTTTAGGATCGAACCACAAAAGAACAACAATGAATGCCAAATGGTTCGTTGCTTTCCTAATGCTATCATTCTCAGTTGACCTTGCGACCCAAGGTCAACTGAGACTGCAGCTGTCTTCCTTGCTGTGCGCAGCTTCAATCCTAGTGGGCATTGGTTTGCAGTGAAAATTTGAACAGGCGGCCGAATAAATTTGTATTTTGTCCCTAAATTTTCCGTGCGGCCCGAATAAAAAACAAAAAGCGACACTGCGGGGATGCAAAACGAAATATTAATTTTCTTGGCTCTACATTTACAATTTTTTTTCCCTAACCTGTAATGTAATATCTTAAGGTTTCAATCGTCGGCTCCAGTCTTTCATTTATCATACACGGCGATAGCCGTGTTTATATATGATTGAAGTCCTCTTTCCAGCAAAACTAGAACTATTAATTTCTTCGTTCCTATTCAATATATTTCGACCAAACTTGGCTCGATAGTAGATAGCTATAGAAAGTATAGTTATACCAACTTTTATGCATTTCCGTGGAAGAGTAAACGTACGGAGCCACACGTTAATTTGAAAACTGTTCACTTGTTGTTCAGTGTTATTGTGGTTGTTCTTGTGACACGGTTTCAGAAAAAACTACTGCACCTACCTAAAATCTGTAACATGATCTAAGCCAGAAATTTCCCTGGGCTTCATCCTCACAGAGACCACTTTTTCTATTGGTTGATCCATTCCGGAGTTACGGGTCCCTGAACGATCATTTTGATTGTTTTACATTGTTTACCCATTGTACTTAGGGAACAATGCCACTCAGCAAACTCCAGATCTATTCTTAGTGTCCTTCGGCCTCGAAGTTGGCGGCTAGAAACGATAGAATGGCGTATTTATTTCGCAGATGCAGGCTTTTTCAAAGTGCAGGCTGTTTCAAAGTGGCCAGCAACGATCGACTGCATGCATAAACCTTTGTAGCGCGACGCTATAGCTGTAAAAAGGTACACGGATTACAAACAAAAACGTCAAGTGTGCCGTAAAAAAGGTGGTTTTATGATTGAAGTTTCACTTTACTTGTTAAAAGGTACACGGATAAAAATTGATGATTTTTAATTGAAATAATTAAAAAAAAACTATTTCTATAACTTTATTTAACCTGTTAATTTAGGTAAAAAAAATTACAGTTACAAACACATTTCATTATGCATAATACATTCAGATGATTTAAGGACATTTCCGTGGTTATGGTATTCAACTACCATACGAATCGTATTTAAAATCTCTCAAACCACATGTCTCTATTGTATTTGGGTCCAAAGTTAACTAACATTCCAGTTAAAACGTAATTTTTAGCATTTTGCTTGACCTAAACGCAAATATCGGTCCCTCATATAAATATATTATTATATGGGTGGTGCACAAAAAACGTACAACCTGAAAGTTTTTTGGGGAAAAAGTGCAAGTAGGGGATTACTTTTCTTGAAGTACACGCACGTATGAGGCGCCGTTTGGGACTTAATGCACAGTCCATTCGTAATGATATTTTTCAAACTGTAAATATATTTTTCCAATCCATAAACATATTTCTCAAACTGTAAATATATTTTATCAAACTGCATCTATAAATTTCATCCGCAAATATATTTTTTTACCGTACATTAAATTTTATATCCGTAAATATATTTATTTCAACCGTAAATTAAATTTTGCATCCGTAACTATATTTTTTTTTACCGTACATATAATTTTTCATTCGTAAATGTATTTTTAAAACTATAAATATAAATTGCCAGACCAAACTTACTTACTTATAATTTCGTCCATAAATATATTTTTCAAACCATAAACATATTTTTCAAACTGTAAATATAAATTTCCAAACCAACCGTACTTATAATTTTTATCCTTAAATATATTTTTTTTTGTTCCGTGCGGAACCAGTTTACTCCTACACCGGAAAGCTACCTCCACTTGGTGGCTTTGGCCCGCTTTGACCAGAGACGTCCAAGCTAATGTTTTAATCAGGGTAACGTTGTAATGTGTGCGGTGGACTTATTGAGTTCGTAAATTCTACAGTACGTACGACTGGACGTTTCAAGTGCTTGCGGTGGATGATTTGGACGCTGCAGTGGCATCGATCCTAGAGTCCCGGCAGTAAAACTAAGACTTACTGTACTAATTATTAAAAGTGCAACCCAGATCCATTTTTCAAATGCTCTAGCCCCGGTGCGAAGTCCCAGCTGCAATTCTCATTAGTAAGTCTTACCTATTTTTTTTACTGCCGGGACTCTAATATTTAGGACTTGGGTCCCGGCACCGGGACTAGAGCATTTCAAGAATGGGTTCCAGCCGCAATTCTCATTAGTAAGTCTTGGTTAGTTTTTACTGTAGAGATTCCAATATTTGGGACTTGGGTCCCGGCACCAGGAGTTGAGTTTGTATAATGGATCCCGGTTGCTCTTTTAATAACCCGTCCGTGAACGTCGTTATCTAGACACACGCTAGTGTGTCGCGCCAAGGTAGGCAACAATCACCACAACAAACATCACATCAGTTCAATTGTCGGGGTTGTAAACCATTGTAGCGCGGCGCCATAGCGTCAGTGTCTTATATCATGAAGCATAGTTGGGCACATTTCAGGTACTTGGGGGAAAATAATAATGCGGTACAAAAGCTTAAATTGTGTTGAAATCAAGAGCAATGACCCACCTGACAAAAATTAACTCGTGTAGGAATGCCTGCTAAGCTGCTTTCAATGCAAAATCTGACCTTCAATAACGTTGTAAATGTGTTAGCTAGCTAATTCGCTCATCCCCTTGTTAAATCCCATAGGTGATTATTCATCGATACCGAGATTACGGGAAGGCTTCCAGCTATGAAATTGGACGAATGGGTGCAGTACAATACGAACTGCGTACCTTTTATGGTTTGGAGCCAGGGCGTAACAGGGATGGCGTGGGAGGGCGCGTAAGTACGAAAATATTGTTATAACCATTGTTAGATTGTCGGTATCGTCTCTCATTGGACGGCCAAAGTTCGGACAATGAGAACGTGGATCCTGACGTACGTGGCTAGACACAACGATAGTGCATCACGATAAATCTAAACAACGTTGTAAAGAAATTGTATTCACGTCAAATTCACGAAAAATAAACCAACTGTAAAAATAAAGCAAAATAAACAAAGCCTAAAACTGGTAAAGAGGCCACTAAGTTGAGAGTGGTTCGGCCCTTCAAAGGAGTGATATCAACACACCAAAACTAACTAAATAAAACAAATCACAAAATTAAAACCAAACCAAAAACCCATAAAGAGGTGACTAAGTTGAGAATGGATCGGCCTAGGCAAAAGGTAGTAGTAAATTATTGAAAACCAATTTCTTGTTGACGTGGCACTTTATAGTACACATCTGCACAGTAGTGGATTTGAGCCAATACATAATTAAAAAAAAAGGAGTGATATCATATCAAAAACTGGTAAAAGGGTCCGCCAAGTTCCGAATGGTTCGGCCCTTCAAAGGAG
Organism: Lithobius niger; assembly: GCA_023313725.1. Taxonomy (NCBI): domain Eukaryota; kingdom Metazoa; phylum Arthropoda; class Chilopoda; order Lithobiomorpha; family Lithobiidae; genus Lithobius; species Lithobius niger. The sequence goes on along the minus strand of JAHWFP010231944.1, from coordinate 5,858 downwards.
TGATATCATCACACCAAAACATTCGCCAACTTAATCGCACCGAATAATACTTTGGACATTAAATGAAAACTTGAACATTGCTACCGAAAGTAGCAATGTTCTAGTTTTCATTTACCCTTCGAATTATTAAGCGGTGCGATTAAGTTGGCGAATGTTTTGGTATGTTGATATCACTCCTTTGAAGGGCCGAACCATTCGGAACTTGGCGGCCCCTTTTACCAGTTTTGGTTTTTGATATGATTGAAGTTTACTCACTCAATGATGGTCTGGTGCGAAACAGGTTCCGCACTGAACAAAAAAAAAAATATATTTAAGGATAAAAATTAGATGTACAGTTGGTTTGGAAATGTATATTTACAGTGTGAAAAATATATTTACGATTTGAAAAATATTTTTATGGATGAAATTACAATTGGTCTGGCAATTTATATTTACGGTTTTAAAAATATATTTATGAATGAAATTTATATTTACGGTAAAAGATATACTTACGGATGAAAACTTAAATGTACGGTAAAAAATATATTTACGGATGGAACTTACACGTGCGGTTTGGTAAAATATATTTACAGTTTGAGAAATATATTTACGGAATGGAAAAATATATTTCCAGTTTGTGAAATATATTTACGAATGGACCTTGCATTAAGTCCCAAACGACGCCTCATACGCAAGTGCCCACGTCATGAACGAATAGCCTGGATGGCGTCAGGAATGCAGTTGTCATTCCGAAAAAAAATGGGTCTTTTTTTTTCCGAAATTTTCAAAAAGTACTAAATGAAAACTTCAACTTTTACGAGGCTAGTTCATTAATTACTCGATCATTTTGTATAGCAGGTCGCTGCTACACCGGAAGAAAGTCAAATTTTTTCTAAGTTTTTTTTTGAAAATTCCGAAAAATAGGATCCACTTTTTCGGATTCTGAATCGGATTTTGGATTCAAAAAAGTTGTCGTAATTACAATTTTTTTAAAAAAACCAAAAACTTAAACAAATTTCGGACGTAAAAAATTTTGAGGTTGTACGTTTTTTGTGGACTCTCAGGTATTTTTGCTGCCGATTTCAATTCGCTGCACCTATCAGCCAATAATTACTTTGTATCGTATGGAGTTAAACAATTAAATATTTCGATAAAAAATATGCTACTGATATTTCCAAGGCATACGGCTTAATCCCCCCCCCCCCCAACCCCCTCCCTCCACGAAGATTTCAGAATGCTCTTTTGAAGTTTTGCGCCTTGACATGCACCCAGAATAAAATAAACCCCAAATTTATTTCATCAACTCGTCTTCTCTGCAAGCAACAAGTCAAGGTCGTCCAAATGGAAAACTAACTCACGGTCACTCCCGCAAAAGTACTACAATAATAAACGATTGCTCTGCTTACGACCAACCTCACCCTGAACCATGCTAGAAAAGAGGAAGTTGACACGAATGCCGCTTGCGTTGTTCGTATGTAGGAAGCGCTCGCCCTAAATCGTTCTTTCACATCAGCTGACTGGAGGAGGAGGCAGACGTGTGCTGCCCAACACAGCTATGCTCGAAACCAAGATCGCCGTGCTAGGAGCTTCCGGGGTAGGAAAATCAGGTAAGGATTATCCCCTGGGATTTGGATTATCCGTCTTTATACCGCTGGGGTGGGTGTGTCGAAAATTATAAATAAACCAGTGAAGCGTTTACGTGAGCACGCATGGCGTACTTAATTCCGTGATGCCATCTATTGTATATTATGTAGGTTTAAAAGGCAGTTTTGTTAATTTTCTGTTTTGGTGTCACAATTCTTATTTTTCACCACCCGTTTTCTAAACCCGTTTTTTCCCCCCAAATCTTCAACAGGTTTTTCAATTTTTTAACGTTTTTGCCTGCGAGCTCTCACGGCCAACAACTAATTCGGAAAACGTACTTTTTTAACGCATTTTTCCAAACCAAACTATACGGTAATAAGACGGGAAAAGAAGCGTAACTAACCGGGGGGGGGGGGGGGGCGGGGCGGGGATGGCGTAAACCCTTGGATAAAGGTATTTATTCTCTAGCTTCTTAAAAACAACGAAACCGTACATTACGTGAAGTTATAAAAATAATCGTATAATAAAAATAAAGTGGTCCTACGTTTTGCAGCGTAAAGGGGTAGGGAGAGGCGAAAAATTTGCCCCCCCCCCAGGAAAAATATTTATTTACGCCACTGATTTCGGAGTCTTACGACCTGAAATCACCTGAAATGAAATTCACACAGTACGAAGTCAGCAGGGACAGCTCGAAGACAAAATATTCGAAGAGGTGAGGTGGGAGCTGAAATTTCCGACCGGAACCCCTTTTATTTCCTTAAAAAAATGTAACGACTTTTAAAATTTAATTACCCACCCTTTATTCGTATTTTCGTCAACCTCCCCTTTTTCCAACTCAGATTTTTGGTGTGCGGGGGTGTGGGGGGAGCGGGGAGAAAAGGTGTCATCCCTCTTCCTTTATTTTCGATCCTGAAAGTCAGTGCCATTTGTTGGTAGGAACATCGAACGAATTGTAAAAAATTTGAAAAACGTGTTTAAATTACGCTAAATCGTGCAAGCTTCTTTTTTTTTTTTAGCGGGTAGTGAAATACTGGGGGGAACGCAGACATATTTCTTAGAAGAAATTCCGTGAATGATTAATTAGGGGGTGAGGCCCGCGTTCAGGATCTTGCCCGCAGGAAAGTTTATGTCTCCCTTCTTACCCACTTGAAAAAAGACGACATATGACTAGTTGTTCTCACATATTCTGACGTCTTACGTTTCCATTATTTCCAGTTTTTATTTGGGGGGAAACAATTTGCACACATTAAATACATCACGGATGTGATTTATCGTATCATTTCCTAGCGGATTGCCTATACAGTATGTCATTATATTAATCAAGGCAACACACAACAACAAAGCATACGCAACCAAACATAGAAATTGTCGAATTAACGTCTTTTTCAACTGCTGAGGTTATCTCTGGACGGAGAGGGACCTTTTTAGATAGGAGATACCTGGCATCTTTCGCATACACAATGATCTCTATTCGCAATTCTACAACAATTAGAAAACAAAAACGAACTCCATATAAGGTTTAATTGATCCGAAGTCAAAACAGCAAAGAGACTCAAATAAACTTTCCTGTAAGCTTTCAGATACTGCAGTGTTGCTGTATTGTTTAGTCCACGTGAAACCTTACTGCTGTATCGAAATGTTTTTACCATATTTACTTTTCCACACGATAGATCAGCCAATGATTGGTGCATTCTACTTGGCTAAACGATATCGCTGGAAATTGTTTAAAATCTAAATCGTCTTAAGTGTGCTAAGTACAGCACTACAGATAATTCGGGGTTCGATGCCATAATTTCCAGTGTCAGTTGGGTCTAAAACAATTAAGAGATAGGCAAAAAATATTTGCGTAAAATTCAAGATTATCAACGCCATTACGTGAATAAGACGTTTAAAGTGAACAATCCAACGTGAAAACATGATTATCATGCGTTTCTGACGAGCCAGACGGGACGTTAAGGGGGCGGGGATACAAGGATGCACAATTTCCTCATCACCCTTACCAAAAAAATTCGCGCCCACCCCAGTTGCTACACCCCCCCCCCCACCTTCTCCTATACAATTAAAGCTTTAATTTTGCGAAAATGGCGAAACGATTTAGTACATGGGACGTTGAGATCGAGTGAGGAGGGGATTTTGTGTGGGCGCTTAATTTCTTTGTAAACTACAAACCTCAAAATAATACTAAAAATTCCATTGTTTACCCTCAAAAAAGTAAAGAAAAATAAGCCACTAAGGTGGTTTAAAGCAGTTGAAAGCGAAACGTATGTCTCCACACATTTTATTTTGAAATCGGGTCAATCACTGGATTCGATCTAGTATTCTCTTGGTTTGAAGACGACGACAAACTTCACTAACAACTATGCTGTGTTTTGCCCCTCTTTTGCTCGGCGGCCCTGGGAACCCCCTAACACAGCACGCAATGCGTCTTGAGACTTAGTTTTCAAGCTGATGAACCGGGGGGGGGGGGGGGGGGCAAGAAAAATACTGCCTCTCCCATCCCAGCCATTATTGTTAGCATGGCCATTCTCCCTGACTCAAGATCGAGGATCAATTCCACCTTCCAGGCTACGGCAACATTTTTTGTTGTTGCTAACTGTATATACGAATGGATAGAAGACTTCATCTATACCTAAATTTGGGTTCGTGCTCCCTAAACACAAAACAAGCAAGCAAACAAACTTCCCTAAATTTCCATTGCGATCGCAAACAATGCCTTAAAGAGTCCCACAAAATTTGAACACAAAACTTCCGTACATACTATATATACGAAACATTATCCAGAATTACTAGAATTAAATCCCCCGTGCATTCCCCCACCCCCCTCCTCCCCACCAATCACCTTTGGGAGGTGAACGAATGCATTTATCAGTTTGGTTTTGTCATTTGAGCTGAACAAACTTCAGTTGAAAAAAAAAAGAAAATAAACTTGAATTACAAGCCGTCTCCTTGGTTCAAAACCTAAGGAGACCAGCAGCTGAAGTTTGCTTCCAACTGGCTTAACAATGAAAACAATCCTCTCCCCCCCCCCTCCCTCGGCCACCCAACACACTATGCGTGCCTGTGTTGAATTGGAAGGTTTGACCCTCCGAAACCATACACTGAGAAGTACAATTTTGCTACATCATTCCAATCGAAAATTCTTAGGGTATTTTACATGCCACAGTCGACATGAGCACGAGGCATCACAGGACCCTTCTATTTCTGAAAATGCCACGGGTTGCTGTGAATTAGGGAGAGAAAGGAACCCGGAAATGCACTCACGCTCGTGTCGATTGTGGCTTGTAAAAGATCCTGGGTATTTCCTAGTAAAATTGTGACAGACTAGACTTAGGCAAAATTAGACTAACTAGGGGACTTTTCGTATGTTGTTTAGTACACCACCAGAGACCATTCCACAAATTTGTAGCTTGTTTCTAATTAATTCCTTTTTCAAGCCCATTTTGACTGGCCTAATAAGGAATTGTCACGAGCCGACCTTATCAGCTTGTATCCTATAGAATGGTTCATAGAAACCAAGCTTCAAAAAAAAAAAAACTGATAGAGAATTCCAAGTTGAGTCTACTTCGGCCCTTGAAAGGAGCGATATCAGCGGATCAAAATGTTTGCGAAGTTAACCTTACAGAATAATACATACTTCAGAGTTGAATGAAACTTCACTAAGTCTTCCTTAAACGTCTGAAGTTAATTTGGGAAGTATTTGGTCGGTTCTAGTCACTGCTTTGATGGGTTGAACCATTGAGACGAACCTTTGAGACCAAAGACTGAAGTCCTACCACTCAGCCGTACTGAGATAGCCACAGTCAGAAGAAGGCAGCTGCAATTCCATGAAACAGGTCTTGTTGTAACCAATTCCTGATGATGAAGCAGTCAAAATATGGGTCCATCTCAAACCAAGTATCATTCTAAATGGAAGGAGAAAGAAGCTTGTTTTTTTTGTTTTTTTTTTACAAAACTGCAAAGCTTCACCATTGGGTTAACATTTCCATTTTTTCCAATTTTCCCGGGATGTCGTAGATATAATTCAGTTTTCCCAATTCTTCCCGACGTCTTTCCCGAAACAGTTCCAGACCTTGCAACTCTGCACTTCAGCTCTGGCATTCTCCGTACCACCATAGATTAGAAAGTTAACTAGATATACCGTCTTACTTCTTCTTGTCCTACGCGGAGCTCTGGCGGTAGTTGCGGCTACTAATACATCTGCTAATGCTTTTTGCCTTCGAAGCAGCAGAAGGCAAAGCATTAGTAGAGGTATTAGTAGCCGCAACTACCGCCAGAGCTCCGCGTAGGACGGGAAG
>JAHWFP010231943.1:0-29622 GCA_023313725.1 Lithobius niger | reverse complement strand
TAATTACGGTCAAGTCAGCAAGCAAGAGATGGCAACTTTACAATATGTTTTCCTTCTCTCCTTCTCAAGAGATCTTACTGTACGTCAGAGACTTTCTGGCGCCGCTATAGGTTTGAATGGGTTCAGTTCCCCTATTAAGCAGTACACGTAACACATGGCTGCAGCTGTCTTTTCATAGACGAACGTGAAAAGAAGGGTCCTGCTCGGATTGTTAACCCCCCACCGCCCTCGTTTTCATTACCCCTCTCTATTGTGCTCGAACCTCCCACCCGCTCCGTCTACACCTATAGCAATAAGGGCTCTTAGGCTGGGTCCCTAAATTTTAGATACCCCCCGCCGGTATTAGGGTTGATAATTGGGGAATCGCAGTAACCCTGTTTCGGGGCTTCGACTATTTAATTCGAAATCGAATTCCAAATTGAGAGAAATGTGAGGTATCGATCCAGATTGGTTTGCTTGCCCGTATTTCAAGAGATGGGAGCTGGTTTCTCAGTGTAGTTTTGTGTTGTCCTAAAACCGCTGAGCTATGCTGGTGCGCTCTTATTAATAATACGGCCGTGTCAGTATGGCTCATCGGTAGGACGTCGGCCTTTGGTTTCAAAGATCGTGGGTTCGATTCCCCGCTCATGCAGTCTGGCATATAAGTCCAAAAGGCAACGTAAATAGGTTTGCGTCTGTATTTATTTAATGACTAGTGAATGCAGCTTTATTGTTTCGCGTGGAAAAGAATAGGAAACTTGAATAAATTCGCCACATTTTCATACTTTTAACTAATTTTGCAAAGAGCTACCTTTAGTGAAGCCACTAAAAGCACTGATGCGTGGATGAGGCTTCACAAGCAGTGCATTGCACAGGTTACGTTTTGAATGAAACAATCTTGCGATCGTATCTTTTGTTTGTTGTTGATAATGATACCTGCAAGGTGCATCTTGCCTGGCTGAAGCAATCCCCGCTTTTGTCTAGTTCATACAGTCCCATTTCGCACTTTTGTGTCTTTTAAAGTCCTTCAAATTGTGTTTGAGTAAGTTAGTGTAAATTTACACAGCAAAACTGGAATTGTTTCGGAAAAAAATACACTGATTGATGATGTTCTAACGGGAATGTAGTTTCATTCAGAGTATTATTAACTGCAAGAATTTTGCAGGGTTGGGGAGGAAAATTTGTAATTTCAAAGTCCCTATTGAAACGTGTTACATTCATTCCTATTAGTTCCGTCCGAGTTTTTAGAGGGCGCCACACGTTCCATCCGATAATTTTTACTCATTTTCCAGCCCAAATCTAAAGTAAACTAAATCACAACTAAGCTAAACTAAATAACAATTAAATATACGCTACATGGTTTCGTTTAGTTTAGTAGAGTTTAATTTTAGGCTGAAAACTGAGTAGAAATTCCCACATTAAACTCATGGCGCCCTCTACTAACTTAGACGGAACTAATAGGAATGAATCTAAGACGTTTCAGAAGGGGTCTCAGTCACAAATTCTCCTCCACCCTGTAAATTCTTGGTAATAATAAAACGTACGAAGACTCTCCGATGGGAACAACTTAGCAAATTTCTATCTCCTGACGTCATAGCTTCGACTGAGAGCTCGACAAATCTAAATTTACTGCGTTTTACTACAACCATCATTCTTGCATGCAATGCACCGAAAACAACTGCAGAATACGTGTAATAACAGTAGTGTAATAACAGTCGCATTTTCCTGCTATTTCTCAACGTGAATCGTGTGCGCATGTCTCGGATGGAGGAACTGAGTAAGAAGTCAGCAGAACTTTTCAACCCCCCTCCCCCCAGCCCGCTTTTTGTATCCACCTCGCAATGACGTTACATAGACAAAATGTCGAAGCGACACGAGCATTTGGTATTGCGCTTCACTCCTCGAGGTTGTCTGTTGGTCAGTGGAAAGAAGGCAGTCTTTTTTCTTTTTCTTACTGAAAGTTGGAAAGGTCAAACGGTTGTGTGTATTTTCTCAGAATTCGTGGAAATGCGATGGCTCTAGGAAAAGTCCGAAAAAAAAGTCAGTCGGGGAGAAAAGGTCAGAAAAGAGTCAGTCACAAAAATGAAAAAGAAGAGAAAAATCAACTAGCGTTCCTCTTTATGACTTGGCACACCTTGTAACGGGATGATGGCAATGGATTCTTGTAGTCTCGCCATTCAACACAAGCTTGGCTGTCCGCCAAATAAAGCGGCAAAACAGTTTTTGCTTTTTTTTTCCTGAAACGACTCTTTTTAAAAAGGGGTAAACGTTCTGTAAAGATTAAAAACACAAATTTCATGGTCATAAGCTGAAAAAAAAGCAGAGGTAATGCATGAGCTTCTTATACTCTTATGCTAAAGGAAGCCCGTGCTACGAACGGCTGGTCTTAAATGCATCGTTTGCAACACTGGTACGGTTTGGTCGCTCATGTGTATGTCCATGTTTTACCTAATTAAGTTTCTTCAATCCAATTTTTGTGCACACTGCCTAACAAACGCTGATTTTCGTTCGCTTCGCTCTCTCAATCAGCGCATCCTGTGACTCAAATCAGTGGTTGCCGCATTTTAAAAATTGGCATGCTCAAACATCGATGCAAGAAACAACTTTTAGTGGGTAATAATGTATTGCTTGCTGAAGTCTGAAGTCCGTTGTACGTACGAGTGGTGTTCAATACACCATTTGCAACAATGGTCCGGCTTGGAACGGTTTTTCGGACTCGGTCTCCAGGCACTGACATTTCAACTTTTTCATGGAAAGTAAATAAATACGCTTTTGTAGAACAAAGTTTAAACTAACGAGGTGGCTTTGACATTTTTCTTGTCTGAAAGAGACAGAAAACATTTTACAATCAGCAATGAACGGTTTCGACGGTAGCAAAGACGTATAACGTGCACGAAGAATGAAAGCAATTAAAGGGATTGTTTGTTAGTTTCTTACTTACTTAAAAGTGCTAAGTTCAACGATCTTATTATGTAGATAAGAAATCTCGTGACGAGCTCTGCGAAGCATCTCATCCTCTACTAGTGTGTCTATCTTTGACCGTGCATTATTAATCATGTCTGGGGAGGGGGAGTGAAGGAACTGAAAATGTGACCTCCAAATTTTCGATGAGGGGGCGGGATTTTTGACAGCTAGGGCATTAACGCCATCCTCAGTCACAGTGCAGTGGCCCGGGATGCCACTGCGTCACATAGTACGGCGATGTTAACCAAACCTCAAATTTAGATCTTATCGTAAATCTGTACCTCCAGCAAAAATAGAAAAAACCCAGAGAGGAAGAGAGTCATCGCCCAATTGACATACTCTGTCTCGCGGGGGTGGAAACGGTGACGAACACCATCACGATGGTGACAACCAACAAGAACGTGACGGACCGTGAGTGGCCGTCGACACCAACGACCATTTTCGATGACTCCCAAGACCCTGAAAAATACGACTCCTCCCAATCCAGGTCCCAACAACCTTTGCACCTTTGGACTTTTGATTCATGACGGCAGAATCACTTTTGATATCAAAATCTTGCATAAACTTACATGATCGGGGTGGGGGGAATTGAGTAGAATTTTTGACTGCTGAACGCGTCACTTTTTTGTGTGATTCTCCCTCCCCCCTCCCACTCTTGACGAGCCGAAAAAAAATGCATAACCCACCCTCGAGAGATCAGCCAAATATCGCCGGGGGGGGGCCCCCCCCCCCCGAGTAAAATAATAACCGGTCCCTTATTCGTGGCTTTAAGCACGCAAATTAATTAAATCGGGCCAGTAAGGAGTTTTGGGAATTCAGTCTCATACGTATCAAAATTATTCTTACGTAATAAATATCATTATTCAGCGAATTTTTGCAAAAGTTAATGATTTGACACAGTAAGGGCCCACGCGCACTAAGCAACCAAGCCGCGCGACCAGGTCGTTCCCTCCATTGAGAATGTTTACGGTATATGTAGTATCGCGCACTTCACCGCCAGTGAGTTGTAGCGGCCACTGGGATCCCGAGAGGCGTGCAGGCGACCACAGGGCGACCATATAACTTGCTCCGTATTCATTTTTCACCACGTGATCGACAATTATCAATGAAAAACGGACGTTTCTGCGCGGCCCATCGCCGTGTATTTTGGCCGCGACGACCACTGGCCGCATAATCTGTTGCCCAGTGCGCGGGGGCTCTGTAAGCACTCATCGCCCATCACATCTCTCAGCTAATGGCCGAAAATCAATTACGAACAAATTCAATCCACACACCAATTGCGTGATTCTCCAGCCCTGTTTTCTTATTGTTTAATACAGATTGGAATTTCTGTATGGCTACTGATGTTAATCAGCTAAGAGACACTGTACAGTGTAGGCGCACACAATTATATCAGCCAAAGATCTGCATATCTTGGGGACGCGGGCACTGCTGCATATAGGTTTCAGTATGCGTGTAACATGAGAAAACGTACATTTTTGGTATGACACCTCTTCTGCCGAATATTTGACCAACCTCACTGTTTAATCCATTACAACTAAACATGTCTGTTGATTTTCAGTTGTGTACTGTTTTGTTGACTGCAATGAGCTCAGATTTTTCAAAATTGGGCGTAAATAACAAACATGTTAACATGCTCTTCCCTTAAACTTTCATTCCTTAACAGTAAAAACAAATCTATATTCACCAATCATTGAAAGTTAGAACAAAGGCAACACAGTAACGAAAATCATACACTGTAAACAGTTAAAAATTCAGTAGTCTAGACGTCAGAGTAGTGATTAAGGTTTTATTGGTTCAAATTACGTTATTACCGAATCTTCACTATTTTTATTGTATAATTTTTGCTCACGAGCTGTGGGTTACCTTTAATCAAGGAACGATTTTTTTCTCTCTCTCCAAAACGACTAAAAAAACCTTCTTAATTAATATTGTTTGAGAGATATGGGTGTATACGTACAAACGGTGATACTTTACCCCTCGAGTCTCCCCCCCCCCCCCTCGCACCATTAGGCCTCCCCTCTCCCACCCCACATTACCCCTTCTCCGCCTTATTATTATAGATTTGCTTATTAATAGGTTGGGAGTGCCATATGCTCTTCCCAGGGCTGATTGTTCACTGACGTGCGACAAGAACGCATGTTACGTTGCTTCTGCGTTCGTTCGTCACAGGTCGTCTGTCGTTGTTAACCAAGGCTGAAAATCAATTAGTCATAATTTATGCCAGTTAACCACATATCCTTTTCCGTAATGGGATCCAGCTGAGGGCTGACACGGTGCATAACGTTTAGCGCATGGTTTTATCGTACACTACCGTTTACCCATAGAAAAGAGTTTGCAATAATTTTGACTCTGAAAAAATAATGTAAACTACTTTTCCGCGGTCTAGCTCAAGCCCGTGCATCTTCGTTTGTTATTGATTGTTACTACGTAATCGACAACACCATTAACATTCCCGGCCACAGGAAGGTTTTTTCTATTTTTATTTCTTCTTTGAGCAAAACAAAATTTACTTATGTATTGAGGAAGATGCCTTTTTCCCTTTGAAATTATGCCACGCCCGGTACAGATGATGTGTGTAGTTCCATGAACACTTTTAGACGAGTACACATCGTGAAAATAGGACTAACATGGATGTTTGAATTCCGCCGCCGTTGGCCGTTTGGATGGTGCTCCAAACGGCCAACGGCGGCGAAATTCAACATAAACTCTAGCATGTAGTCGTATTTCTGTGCGTGCTCGTACACTTTTTGCCTGATGAAGGTAATGGATGTTCTCTGTAAGCATATGATACTACCGAAAATTCGCTAAACCAATCATTGTTTTTAGTTGTTTCTTTTCTGGCATAGCGTTAGTCCTCTTTTCACGATTTCTTTACCTAGAATACAATGACCCTGTCGGCTTTCAAAATATTGACGAGTACACATCTCTAGACTTTCGCCTAAGCGTAGTGTATCGTTGGTAAAAGCCAGCATCCAGTATGCACGTCAGCTCCTGCTGTAAGGCAGTCACCGTTAAACAATCGGTACCGCCATTGTTAGTCGAGGCAACAATGTGTCAATTTCAACTTTTTGCTGGCAAGAGAATTAACACGCTGGCCCATCATTTTATTGCTAACGTCCAAATTTTTGAAGTTTCATTGTTTAATAACTGCCTTTTTGTGTCCTCCCCCCCAACCCCATCCTAAAACCAAAAACTGGCAAAGAGAACACTAAGGAAAGAAGGGTTCGGCCTCTCAAAGGAGTGATATGAAATTAAAATATTGGGAAGAAAATGGCCACTCAAGCTATTGTTGACGTGGCACATTAATACACACCTGTAGACTAGTTAAGAAGAGTCTAATACACAATTAAGAAAAAATAGAAGTGATATCAAAAAACAAAATCAGCAAAAGGGACCGCCAATGTCAGAATGGTTCGGCCCTTCAAAGGAGTGATATCAACATACCAGGACGTTCGCCAAGTTAATCGCACCGAGTAACACTTTGGACTCAAATGAAAACTTGAACCCTTTAACACTCGATCTATTAGTCGTACGATTAACTTGGCGAATGTTTTGGTATGTTAATATAACTCATTTGAAGGGCCGAACCATTCAGAACTTGGAGGTCCCTCTTAACAGTTGGGTTTTTATGTTAGTCTCCCACTACCCCGGCCGGCAATAATTGACAGTCTTTATCAGGATCCCCTTTCCAGTCATATATCACATCAGATTTCTATGATTCTAAAACCGGACGTAAGCTTAAAAATCAATTTTTATTCAGGTGACTGAAAGCTCACCAAATTATTTTAAAATTGCGAAAAATAGCCCACGAAACGCATGTCAGTGGGTTTATTTTCATGCCTTTGAGTGTAAAATGTACCACGCAATGAAATACCAGTTGTACAAGATGACTTCATCCTCTTTAAGGAAGTTCTCCCAAAGATTTGCTGTTAAATCCTTCAACCTTGAAAAGAACCAAGTCACCAGCGTCCCTGTATTACAAACGGCCCACTGTTAACAACTCGCCGTGTAGCTAATTAAAACGTACCATTACTTTTTTTCCCCTCTCAAAACAAAACAACCATCAAAAGGCGATATATTGGTTTCCACGATGGGTTCCAACTGAACAGCAGCCAAGAATAGGGCGGGAGTACAAGGGTGGCGAACGGGGCGTCTACAGGAATTGCGTCATATAAATCACAGTAATTGTGGCACGGAACGGACTGCATTGCCAGGGGCACGGGCGTATGGGGGGAAGGGGGGGGATTGGAGGTAGGCACGAGAGCGTTGCTTGTCATGCCGTGTACTTTAAGGTTGGTTTAATGCCTTAGGTTCTGAATAGAGAAAGGCTGCTTTTAAACATTTCCCATATGCAATTGCCTCCCATTTCCAAGATAAATTCTCGCCCCCCACCCCCCTCGATCACCCCCGACAGCCTCTTTAAAGTCTTTTGCTCCCTCTTCCAACATGCCGATTTATTTCCCCAAACGCCTCCGTGCAAGCTAAAAACCAGGAGGGGTTTTTATTGTAAACGGGCAAGAGCTACACCATACAGAATAAACAAACTGCATTTATTTAATAGGACATACCTTCTCAATATATTCGAGCATCCTGCGCCAAATAGCCTTCGCAACATTTACATAGGTTAGAGTCAATGGAGGAAAGCCGTATTTCACGACGGAAAAAAATAGGAAAATGAATGCCTTAGCAACATTTCCGCGCGTTTAAAGTAATGTTGCAAAACTGAGCCGTACAGGAAAGCCAACCGGGAGAAATGTACCTTTCGACTGTAGTAAATTCTGCAGCCACAGCATTTTGACTGTGGAGCTTATTTTACTGTGAGCCAGGGCAGAACATGTAGATATTGCCACTGTGACTCAGCCAATAGAAAATATGTGAGCGAACCTAGTACCTACTTTCAACGATTACCGCCAGTCGAGTTTGCCGTCGTCATTGAACCGAATGGCAAGGCTTCACTGTCCAAGCTAACGTGCCTCAGCGTCGCCATGGAGATGAAAACTAGTTAACGGTTGCTAAAACAGAATGTTCATGAGAAGAATATTTAATTCACCCCTTTAACAATAGTAGTTCGGATTAGGTGGTGAAATGAATTTTAAGCTAGACCACAATTGGGTGATCAATTGTTCCTTTCTTTAATTCAGCATTCAATTTTAGGATGGGTTGTGGCTACGGTTGGATCTAAGTATAACGCATGGTTTTTTGTTACGAGAAGCATGGTGAGTGGCCAGTTGGGTTAAATCGTCGTCATCCGTGGTTCAAATTTCTTGTAACGAACTGAAAACGGTTTGAATCGAACACAAAATAAGTCTTTCAACTTCAAAGCTGCCTACGTACTTCGGAAATTTCCGAAATGTCCCTATTACCTTAGATTAGAAAGTTATTTTCTAACCTATGCTATTAAAACCATGGTAGAATGATGCCAACGATGCCGCCATTTTTATTTTTATTTTATCGGTGGTTTGTTTGTTCAATGCGATGCTATGCTATCTTGGCGCGACTGACACATTTCACCCTTTGATGTCATTGATAAAAGCAGATACTGTTTTACCCCACTTTTTTCGAGAAGTGGCATTATCTGCCTAACTTGCCTGCTTTGAGCTTTCGGCAGCCAGGCTGCCATTTTCAACAACAATTAAGACTAAACTGCTAGCTTTCAAATTTTCCCATTGCTGTTTACCAGGCAGCAAGATATAACGCAGATAATGTTATCTATTTTTCAACACTATGATAAGTACCCACAAGCCCCTTTTTTCGATCGAATTACTCAACAGCAAATTCAGTATTCAGTATTCAGTACACCATCACAACCAAACACCATCACCATTAACCAAAAGTACACCAGCACAACCAACAGGTGCGATAAAACGTGGTCGACTTCATCGCAAGTTTGAAACAAAAAAAAAAAACCTTCTGTAGTTCCAGTGACTCTTTCATTTACTTGATGGTTCATTCTTGTAACAACAACGCAAACGTTATTGGATTTGCGTGATTGATTGAAGTTGGGGGCGAACAACCTCAGGGCTTAACTTGGTTTTTAATTAAATACTGCGCTACTGAATTTATTGGCGTTTCTAATTAATCCCCTACAGTTTTTTGGTCCCCCTTCTTGCATACTACCTTCGTCAACTTGGGTTGAATTCTGGCAAGTAACTACCAACAACAATAAAAAGTGTTCCTTGCGTTTTAAAAATCAAATAAGTCAACACACGTGACTGTTCTTGAGGCACGGAGTGAAGTAGATACAAGAATCGTCTCATCTTGTGTTGTCGTATCACTATTTGTCTGTATTCGAGATTACTTTTGAGACATTTGCCCTATTCTATTCACACTTACGTATTGAGTCTACGATCTGTTTGTGAATTAAGTTCATAAATCGAGTGCCAGGCAATTCGGTCTCAACAGAAAAAGGTCACCTAAGACAATTTGATCCCGTGTTAAAAATTTCCCAACTTGAAAAATAATTAAAATGCCAGTTAAAAATTGAGGACCAGCTCTGACAATATGGTCCGCAGTTATATTATCACGATCTTAAAAGGAAATTGTGATATTTTGGTGTACGGACATTTTGGTGTAAAGTTAAATGCACACTCTGAGTTTCACTCTTCATATTACCTGGAAGTGAGTTTCCGACTGTACTGATTGGGACGATTGATTTTATCGATCTCGCGTAAAGCGCTCCCCCTCCCCACCCCCTCCCACCAATAGTTCGATTGTACTGTGGCCGATGTGCAAGCGATAACGAATGATAACAGATTTTGTATTACTTCAGAGCCCAACTTACTTGCTTCAACCCACTAATTTTACTAACCCACTCTGGCGAGTTCATATTTCTTTTGTGGGACAGAGTTTTCTTATTTGTTTTGTGGGCAGAATTAGTGTGGCACTTGCTGTAATTTGGGACCGAAATGTCGAGGACCCCGCTAATCAGTACTAAAAGGGGTTTTGATTTTTTTCTTATTATGTCTAACTTTTAACGTGAACATATGGCCGGCTCTTGAAAAACAGTATAAGGATAATTAATAAAAAAAAAAATATGATTCAGGCTGACTCAGATTTATCTACTTTGACTTTCAATGATTAAGACTAACTTAAGTCATTCACACTGCCTCACGTTAACAAAACAGACCCAGTCATCTTTCATGTTGGTTATAGCAGAAGATTTCTACACCATTCCTATCCTCAAAAACACACGTTATTTAATATATCGCTCATAATTTAAGATTTTTCAGTCAAACCCTAAATCCCAAAAATAAAAATTATCTAAAGTATGCACGACAATTTACAACGAAATATCGTCATTAAAATAACCTAAACATTTAATTCACGGAATTCATTCAAAAATAAATTGCAAGTAATTAGTGGTGCAACAAGGTGCACCACTACCAGCAGAACAAACTAAAAACCATCTGGCTAAACTTAACAACCAAGACTAAGGGTATAGCAAGTTTTATACGTACGCAGGTCATACATTAGGTAATTAAGTAAAGTAGGTAAAATCAATCAGTTGCATGGACGTCATTCACGACTCGCCCATTTTCGACTAAGGGGGGGGGGGATTGAGGCTTAATGGCGCGTCGACAACTTGGTCATTAGCGCCAACCTCAGTCACAGTGCAGTGGTCCGGGTTGCCACTGCACCACACATTACAGAGATGTTATTCAAACCCCTAATCTAAATCTTGTCATACATCTGTACCTCCTGCAAAAATTGAAAAGCACCGGACAGGAGGACAGACTTATCGCCCAACTGACGCGCAATGTCATGCGGAAGACGGAAACGACGGCGAACACCATCAAGATGGCGACAATCAACAAGTAAGTGCCGGACCGTAAGTGGCCGTCGACACCAATAACATTCAGGAGGGTCAACCCCCCGCAAAACGAAACAGTGAGTCGGGTGGGCGACTAAGGGCACCCGGGCACAGGGTGGCCAGGTAGTGCGGCCAGTGGTCTTCGCGGCCAAAAAACTCGGCGATGTGCCGCGCGTTCAATGATGATTCTCGATCACGTGGGGTGAAAAATGAACACGGAGCAAGTACGGTCGCTCTGTACGTCACCCGGGATCCCAGTGGCCGTGGCAGACAAGTGCGCGGTGCTACATACACCGTAAACATTCTCGTTGGCCGCTGCGTCCTGGTCGCGCGGTTTGGTTGCTTTAGTGCGCGGGGGCCCTTAAGGATCACGGGCGGCGTGCAGGCGACCACAGGACGACCATAATTGCTTCGTATTCTCACGATCCAACAATAACCATCGCAACAGTCGAAAAGCTCAAGACTATTAAATGTGGCGTTTAAATGAATTCAGTTTTTAGAACAATGTAACAATGTCGAATTTCACACTTCAAACATGATATGTAAATGTTGTATTTAGCTCGTGGTTCTTGACTTCCAGCTTGGTCCCCAGTTTCCATTATCTTTGCAATCCCACCATTCCTGTGTTACAATGGTCGCAATAAATCAACACCTCCCCAGAGTGTGACGTAATATATGGACGGCCCCAGAGGGGAACCGCTGAATGAGTGAGCAAAGCAAACGAAAATCAGCGTTTGTTAGCAAGTGTGTGCAAGAATGTGTGAAACTTAAACAAGTGAAGCGTGGACGTACAATAAACCAAACCGATCATTTTGGCTGATGGAACAGCTAATTGGGCAATGACAAATGCGGAAATCATCAATGTAAAAATTAATACGCATACAATTCTTCCAAAAAAAAAGGTAAAGATGAAGATAAGACGGCGTGACCTTTTGTACGTTCATATTCCTATGAAAATTGTGGTATGCAACCAAACCTGTATAAGAGAAGCCGCTAAGTTTCCAAAAAGAGTTGGCATTAAAAGGTAGTGATATCATTCAACTAGGGAAAAGCCGCAAGGTTACTCCTATTAGCCGAGTTAATTGTTCCGAATAACACTTTGGACGTTAAAAAAAAAAACTTAAAGAATGCTATCGCGAGTGGCAATGTTCTAGTTTTCATTTAAATTTAGAACTGTTATAAGTCTGTGCGATTAACTTGGCTAATAGGATTAACATTGGCGGCTTTCCCTGGTTGAATGATATCCCTACCTTATAATGTCAACCGTTTTTCGAAACTTGTCAGCTTCTCTTATACCAGTTTGGTGTTGGGTGGATTATAATTTTGTTGTAGCCTAGCTGTTTCCCAGTTTGACAGAAAAAATAAATAAATTGCCTGGTTGCCTGGTTATTTTGAAAATGGTGTTCGCGGAAAACCAAGATATCTTCTTTGTGTGACCTAGTGTAATTAGGCTTTGGCAATGTCCTATGGTAGGTTACGTCTTGGAAAGTCTGAGAACAAAAAATACTTTATGCTTATGACTGAAACATCCGCACGGTGTAACATAGCGATAAAAAAAAAACATAATGACCCTTCATGTTCAAAAATAAACATGAACGCAGGTTTTTCGTTAATATTATCTAGAGCAGCAAAAACTATCATCATTTCCCTCGCAATGTTGCAAATTTTCTTTTTCCTTATTTTACTCCTTCTACCCAAACAACGTATAAACTCCTTTTTGTCCCGCCATAAACTTCAAACACCGAAATCAGATACGTGATAGAAACCATAAAATGGCTTGGTAGGCAAAAACTTGCGTGGGAAATTGTGGTTATCAAAGAACAGGGTGGGGGGGCGGGCCCATTTTGCATCATGTGCTTTAGTCTGGCGGTATGTGTTAAGAGCCATCTGGGCTAAACCTGATCCCTTTTAAAATGCACGTGGTACCGACGGTGTGTGATAAGCATGTTCTGTGTTTGAAGTTAGACGCATAAAGATACGAAAACTGAGTTTTAAAAGCTATAGCATAATTAGAGGCGAGGACGGAAATGGTAACAAAAATTTTTTACAGTTTGCCGATCTATTTTTATGTTTTATTTATTTATTTATTCACTAGCACAAAGGGAATAAATTTTTAGTCACAAAGTGTTAGTGGCACCGTTTGTCCGTTTGTTAGATGCAGATGCGGTTAAAAGCCACAGAAAACAATGAAAACGATTCGTCTGAAGAACCACGGAAAATAGTTGCAGAAGATACCGCTAAAGAGCAACAGACGATAAACGGCACTCAAAATAAGGATGAGCGAGTTTTGTCGTCTTATGATTGAAAATTAATATTAACTTGACCATGAGGGGTGAGTGGAGCCATGGTGCCATAAAATGTTGACTGGAAAGATGAACTGTGGCTAAGGTCCTTCCAGTCGGTGCTCACGGAAATGTGAAAACATTTAAATTCGGTATTTCTGGGGAAACGATGAGTCACGCACGACAGAACAAATAAATTATAAATTAAAATTTAGATTGTGTTGCATGTGAAACATTTCCGGTTAGGATTAGGTTAGGAAGGAGACTTCGATAAAAATCTCGTGTCCGATTGGTCATTGCGCTGGCCACCTTCTCATGTTTTAATTCCATTGTGTTCCCTGTCGTTTTCCCCTACAGATTTCCTCCTCGCCAATGGTCAAACAATGATCGCTATATGGGGGCGCCTTCTTGACCACGCCTGACATTGTAATGGTAATGATTCTTGGTCACTGCCTCGTCGAAAAGCTTTGTGGTCAAACTGGACATAGGCTGTTTCAAAGCTTCCAATTCAGTGATGCAATCTATCCCCGGTGCTGATAAGAAACAGCACGTGTGAATGGTTGAATTTAAATTTAAATTTAAATACGAATGCTTCATTATGTTTGCCTTTAAAGTTTAATCCCGGTCGAGAACTGGACCCCCCCACACCACCAAAGTCCTTCTACCTTAGTCAACTTTACAGAGTGAGAAAAATCCTGTTATTTTCGTGTTTTTGACAAAGTCACTTTAAGCGTATCAATTTAAGTACCTTAAGTTAAACATACAAGCATAAAATATATAACAGGAGGTCATACTGGTAAATGCCCCTTGCAAATGCAAAATGTACAACTTTCCACATTGGGTACACTAACAGGCGCCAGATGTACGACATCGAAAATACTGCACTACCAGACGTGACCATGATGAAAAGTTTGGGAGTTTGATTTACATCCTCTCTTGAACAAACGGTACATTGCATTTACGTTGTAAAAGATTCTTTGAACCGGCTGCATATTAGGAAACGTGTGTTTTCATCTGGATGACAAAATCCTACTCTGGGCATACGCCCCCTACTGGATTACGCTAGCCAGGTGTGGTCCCCAAACCTTTTACAGGATATCGACCCCGTAGAGTCGGTTCAACGTCGGTTTACGAAGTCTTTAACCGGGATGAAAAATTTAACTTATGAAACCCGCCTCCAGCTATTGAACTTGGATTCCTTGGAATTACGACGCTTGAAGGCAGATCTAACCCTAACTTTCAAGATTTTAACAGGTTTCCTTAACACTGATATCCCTCTTTTCGAATTGTCCACGACGAGACATACACGTGGGCACATATTTAAATTAAACAAACCGGCAGCGCGACTAGAGATCTAAATAGACATAAATCGCTGGAAATAACATTGAGGAAAAATGGTAACTAGCCAACAGCGAAAATCATACACTAGAAATAACGTAGTTCAGTAACCGACTTTATGCACTTACGTTTCGTCGGAGTGACATGACCCGGATTCGAACCGGCTACCCAGTTCGCCCCAGGCTGCCAATGGCTGATGTGGCCATAGCGATTAAGGCGCTATGTAAGTGATCTGGGGGCGAACTGGGTAACCGGTTCGAATCCGGGGCATGTCACTCCGGCAAAACGTAAGTGCATAATGGTGGCTTGCTGAACTACGTTATTTCTAGTGTATGATTTTTGCTGTTGGCTAGTTTCCATTTTTCCTTTTCCCGACTAGACATCCGTAGGTCATCATTTTCGGTGAGGGTAGTAAACCCATGGAACTCGCTCCCTTCAAAAGTGGTAACCACAAAAAAAGTTAACACTTTCCGGCCTTTAGACCTTAAATATTTTCTGAAAAGACGAGAATATACACGACCAACTAAGAAAAAATAAACTGACAATTTAAATCCACTTTACTCGCTCTCCATGCACATGAAAAAAAAAATGTAATAGAAAGGGAACAGTATAAGTAGCCGACAACCCTGCTGCTTTCATCGTACTTCTTATGAGTGCCGAACTTCATTTTTTTATTTATACACTAGGTTTGACAAATGGCTTTGGCCAAGCTTTGCGATGCATTATTTTATTGTTGTATAAGTAATATTGAGACTGATGTCTGGCATTTTCCCTCACTTGTCCCTCACGTTTGACGATGCCATCGGGGACCATTATGTCCCTGGTAGGTCTAACCTTGGTGGTAAGGCATTCGTGACCCCCACCCTACTTCCATCAACCTCCTCTACACGAAGCAAGCAGACTGTATTAAGACTGTCCTTGTGAGGATACACTAGTCTGAGAAAGAAAGAAAAGACAACTGCCCCGACTGGGACTCGAACCCAGGACTTCCCGCTTACTAGCGGGCGCTCTAACAACTGCGCTACCGGGGCGGATACTGGCTACAGGCTCCGGCCGAGCTAAGTAGCTGTTCAAACTTTCTCAGTGGTGACCTAGCGGTCACAAACATACATGCAAGAAGGGAACGCAACATTGCTTCTTGGCTTCCATACTAGAAATAATGCAAGTAGTAAATAAAGAAGAAATCACAAGGTAAAGGGTAAACGAATCAAGCAGTCTGTCATTAAAGACTGCCCCGGTAGCGCAGTGGTTAGAGCGCCCGGCTAGTAAACGGGAAGTCCTGTGTTCGAGTCCCAGTCGGGGCAGTTGTCTTTTCTTTCTTTCTCAGATTAGTGTATCCTCACAAGGCCAGTCTTTAATGCAGACTGCTTGCTTCGTTTACCCTTTTACCTTGTGATTTCTTCTTAATTGCCCGGCTATAAATTGTCTTCTTTTTAAACTTTTTAAACTTTTTAATTTTTAATTTTTAATTTTTAATATTTAATTTTAACATCGGGTGGCAGTTAGCGACCACCAGGTCCTTGCCATTCTGGTTGCGTTTGCAACAAACTATTTTATTTATTATTTATTTATAAAGAGTTAGTTTCGTTAGGAAGAAGAGGTGTTGGACGAACATTTTTAAGCTCTGTTGCCCTAGCGTATGATGGAGAACAGCACTCGGCGTATTATTGAATTACTAAATACCACCTTATGAGGAAATAAAAAAATCTCCGAATTTGATGCGATAATAGGTCAATAAATCCGTTGTGTTGATGTAAGAAGATTATGATGCCTGTTCGAACTTAGGAACTGGTCGTATTTTTATTTTCATCATATTCAATAGCTGATTCCTGGGTAGGCTAACTAGGCTGTCACCTAAGAGGCAACGATGTTAAAGGGCACAGCTTTTGCTTTCCACTGCGCCCCTCTTCCCCCCCCCCCCCCACGCACATCACGTATTTTTAAACAACTTCCTTCATTAAACATGGTCGCTGAAAGCAAATGTAAGCTATGAAATCAGGTAAGAGGACCTGGAGGAGTCGGAGAAGAGGGATCCTCTGATGGGAGGAGCGCAGAGGATAATAGATATATTTAATTATTCAGCCTATGGGCGAAAAATAGGTAAGTCGGCCTCTGAATACACTGTCTACAATTTAAAAGGCCGAGAGCATTACATGAGACACTTCAACCAGAGTATATATGCTTAATGAGTTTTTCACTCCATTTTACGTGTGTTTTTCACTCTGTGTTTCACTCTTTGCGAAACTAGATTTGGAGTAGAAAACAATTCGTTTTAACCACTAGATGGAGTTAACCCCTTCTTGCTTAGAGGGGGAGGGGGTCAGCGCCAGCATTTGCATCACATAGTGGAGTACGTGTGCTAATGAAGGGCCAATCTATCTTTTCGAGAAGTTGGCTACCTCGTAGGCCGATGTATATTGGCTTAGACAGGAGAGTCAAGATGTCGGCTTTATCTGACGGTAGAAAACAACATAAGGCACATTATTATGCACCGTAACGTGACATCGTTTCTTTAAATTTTTTTCTGAAGTTTCGCTTCCATTTACTTTTGGAGATTGCCAATTAATTTTGCATTTGTAGGTGATAACATTCAGGCCTTTAACGAATGAAAAGAATTAAATATAAAAAGGAGAGATATAATGCCCCCCCCCCCCAAAAAAAAAAAGACTAATTAAGATCTGGCTCTGCATTGATCTTGATGTTTTTGAATTTTAACTTTTCCTCATACACTTCGATATTCTTTTTTAACTTTGATTGGTTGTAAGATTCAGTCCGGTGTGCACGTGGTTTGACTCTTGACACCTTGCTGACATTGTTGAAGGTCTCACCCCTCACAAGTTCGTGTTTTTTTTCGCGTGGTAGCGTGCTACCATTTGGGGAAAAAGGGTATTACGTTCGTTTTCGTAATAATAATAATAATAATAATAAAAGTTTCAACCATAAATGTGGTTAGGAATTTGGAAGGGGCAAAACCCATTAACACCAACCCTATTCTAACTGTCAGAAATTCATAAAAAAAAAACAATATAAAAAGGATAAAAAGATGAAAATAAAATATCGACGCCAAGCCCGCCAATAAGCCCGGGTCAACCTAGGCACGATTCATTCGACGAATTCCGGTCTCTTTAGGAACCTCCCAAGAGGGCATGCGTTGAGGATCTTCTTAAAGGCTGCAAGAGAACATGCTGTAACCGCGGTCTCAGGCAGGGAGTTCCAAGCTGGAGCAACCCTAACCGTGAAAAAATTTTTTCGGCAATCTAAGTTTGCTCCTTCAATAGAGAGTTTAAGGGAATGTCCCCGAGTAGATTTAATTCTGCTCAAGTCGAAAAAAGGCAAGTCAACATTTAACGTTCCGTGGACAATCCTATAAGTTAGAATTAAGTCAAATTTCAAACGACGCAGTTCCAATGATTCCAACCCCAAGCGTTTGATTCGCGTATTGTAGGGCAAATCACGGAAGCCATGTAGATACTTAGAAAAACGCCGCTGCACCGACTCCACAAGGTCAACATCCTTTAAGAGGTATGGCGACCACACTGGGGTTGCATATTCAAGAAGCGGGCGGACAAAGACTCTAAAAGCCCAGACTTTTGTAGTCAAATTTCCAGAAGTAAAGCAGCGATTTACGATAGCCAAACGCTTAAATGCGGCAGCAGTAATCTTCCCGCAATGGAGGGTCGATTTCAAATTTGACGTAAACCAAATGCCAAGATCACGAATCACATGCACATCCGGGAGAACGTGGCTTTCAATCGAGTAGGCGAAAGGTAAAATGTCGTTACCGATGTGGAAAGATTGGCACTTTGACAGTGAGATTGGCAACTGCCACAATAATGACCAATCGGCCACGTTATCAATCTCCCCAGATAGAGTCTCACAATTCCCTCGTTCCACAACCTCTGACCCAATCTTCAGGTCGTCAGCAAATTTGTATCCAGAAGCCGAGTCGTTTTTGCATTTAAGATCGTTAATGTAAACAACAAAAAGTAAGGGGCCAAGTACAGACCCCTGTGGAACACCGCTAATAATCGAGGTCTCGGAAGAGAAGGTATTAGCAATGAGGACCCGTTGTGAGCGGTTTGAAACGAAAGCAGAAATCCATCTTAAAAGATTTCCTCCAAACCCAATTTTTTTGAGTTTATGCAGTAATTTTCGATGGACAACCGACTCAAAAGCCTTCTGGAAATCAATATAAATAACATTTGTCGGTACACCAACATCGAGGGCACTAGTCCAACGGTCTAATGCAAGCAGTAATTGTAGGGTAGCCGAACGTCCAGGCATGAAACCAAATTGGTCATAGTTAATAATATTATGAGCCTCCAAGAACGTTAACATTTTGTTGCGGATCATTGACTCCATAACCTTACAAGGAACAAATAATGTAGGCAGTCTCGTCCCACAACTAATTCTCAGTTGTATTTCTTTCTTACTAGAGTTGGAAGGGGTCACGGAAGGCGGACTATAAAAAAACGCACAACCAGAAATTCTGAGTCCGAAAAAGTGGGTCCTATTTACGAAATTTTTGAAGAATATAATTCAACTTTCCTCAAGTACAGTCATGGTACCTCACTTAAAACTTCTCTTTTACATGGAGCATCGTGACTACACCAAAGGAGTTAATAACCGAAAATTTACAAAACAGGATCCACATTTTTTAGCTTGTAACTGGATTATGGTTTCGGAAAATTGTTCCCTATTCATACTCTTTTATAAAAGAACTTTTTAAAGGAAAGGTTTGGACTTTAAAAACTTTCAAGTTGGGCGTATTTCTGTAAGCCACCCTTTACATAGGTTCACCAACCCGTATAAAAATCTTGTGACCGAAAACTGCGGGATATTGCTACGGAAAAAGGCTTAAGAATAATTTGTACCATATCCCCAGTTACGGTACGTGAGATAATTTATTTTCCTTTTGGGATTTTAGCTCGGGTAATTAGTTAGTGCAGCCAGTGACAGGGGGTTATTACGGGTGTGGCAGACATTGTTTTCGTGATTAATGGACATAAGTATCCCAAATGGAGTGGAATGGGATAATTTTCGGATTGCAAATTATGAAGAATTAGGTACTCGTGAACTTCTCTTTCCACGCTGTGAGACATATAAACTAAACGACAAATAAATATAGCAACAAGGGTGACGGATAAATGGTTGCTACATTGCGGCAGGATGGTAAAGATGAATGGTGAAGTTTTGGTGGAAATCAATTTTTTAAATGATCGAGATTCATTTAGCCCTTTTGCTGGGGCACGGTGACATGATGTGACTGTGTGACATCGATCCTGGGTTCGAGCCTGCATCGTCTCACCCACCCCTGGTCTTCTGGGAAGAGAAGGGCTCTGTGATGCCTCGTGTTCATGTCAATTGTGGCGTGTAACAGTTCCTAGGAATTTCCGATGCGAATTACCCACCAAAATTATTCCTCTTGCCTTATGGAGCTATGGCTTCGTCTAGGACCGTGTCAAACCTTCAAGTCACGTGCCAATAGTTTAAGTTGCTCGACTACCGACTGTGATTGTCTCACATTAACTCTGGATGAGAATGAGGGGAAGGCGTTGTCAGTGTACAGTCGGAAATGGCTAAACTGGCAGCTGTTGTCACGCGTGATATGCTGGGCAGCTCAACTCCGTAAGGGGTTGCTTTTGAATTTATGATTTTATACTGTCTGGTAAATGAAAATACGTCGAGTTTCGCAGAGTAATTTGAGCTAATTTTAAACCGCAGGATCTCTTTGGAAGAATAAGTTATATGCACAAATTCTAAAAAGTTAAACGCTATTTTAATTTATATTATTCGTCAGTAGAAGAAAATGCTGGGCGGGTTAATATCTTAAATTTGCGTGGTTGTCGCTTTTAGTCTACGAAAACTTGCAGTGAAACTTTCATTGAGTTTGTGCCCAATTGTTATTCATTTATTTAGTGCACACGGAAATTTTTGATGCGTTGTTAATATTATAAATGCTTCGTTACGTGCTTTGGAGTTTAATGTTCCATATTGATTTTTAAATACATCATTCCAAACATTTTTTGGTGTATCGAGTACACGCTCCTTGTCCGCCCATTAGTTTAAATTTTGGAATTATAGTAGTCTCCGGTTTGTGAAAATGTTTTTTTTTTTTATGAACTATTAACGTCGAATTCTTCGTTGTAATCCAAATTATCGTTCACATAAAAAATGCAGGTTAACCAGGAGTTATTAGAGTCTTTGGAATCAGGAGTAGCAAACTCTTGATTTATTATACATAGCCTTGACTCCACCCAGAATCAGAACTTCTTTAAGATCTAGTATACACACATCGATCAATTATCTCCACTTTTAAACCAAGCATTTAAAAAAAAAATGTCTTAATACCTTATTCCTATGACTTCTTTATGCACTCATGTCATATCGTAAGGAAGCCAGTTCTACCTCACTAACCTGCATTAACGACTAAGAGCTACTTTCATTTGACTTAACAACGCATGCGTGTGACGTATGATAAGGGGAGGGATGTACTATCTTTAGCATTTTTTTTTAAAGAGAGGCTTATAAAAAAAATACTAAAAAAATACTCTTCGTGTTTGTTCATTAGGCAATAGATTAATTGGTCTCAACACCCACCCCTATTTTGAAAATGCTAACGATTGGATGCCCCATTCCCACACGTAGGGTAAACTGGCTTTCGCTTCATTTGTAACCCCCCCCCTCCCTTTTAACACCCCGACTGACTTCAGAAAAGGGCGGTGTTGGAGCGTGTGACGGATTAATAGAAGGATTATTATCCAAATCCTGCCGTAATGCGTCGTTATTGGTTGATTACATGAAGTCGTTAGAGAGACGTACAAAATGGAGTTAATCACTGCACGAAGGGGGGGGGGGGGGATTAGGCTTGAAAATATCATTGGTGACACTGTACAATTTGGGCCAGTTAATGAGACTGAAGGATACAACAGCCGATAAATTTGAAAATGCTGATAAGTCTGACAAAAGCTGATAAAGTTTCGATGTAATTTTTTTTTAATTAATTTCTTTGCGCCGTAAGTCAGCTGAAGCAATTTAATGCTCGTGTGGCTGAACCGGCTCAATTTTGAACATTACCAGACTGTTTTTGAGATGAAGAAATATCTGGTAAAGGGAGGAGCCAACCCGGGGATTTGAACCAGGAAACCTCCGACTATAGCAGGGGCCGAAAGATTCTCCAGAATTGGCCAGAATAGTTCCCATAGCTGCTGAAGGAGCATGGTAATCTCTCACGCTACCATGCCGGCAGTCCTGGCGGGGACTATGCCAATGTCCCCTTTCCAGGGGTTCGACCAGATCCGTAAACCTCCAGCAATATGATGGCATCTGTTGTTTGAACCGCGTAGTGCGTCTGTCAGGACAAGAAATAACCGAGTTTTGTCTTGTCATGTCTCGAAAACCCAAGGCAAGACAAAATCAAGAGCTGATAAGTAATTTTGAGGAGATCGAGAACAAGAACGCTCGTGTCAAGATCGAGACACGATCACGAATGAAAGTTTAGAATCGAATTTTCGATATAATACAACACACTGAAAATGGTCAGTAATTCGTTGAATCTGTGTGTGTCTCGTCGTTGTCGTCGATAGATACCAGCAGTGCACTGAGTCGGAATTTGTGTATATACGATACGGCCAGGATATTCACTGGCGCTGACGTAATTTCCTCCCTAAACTAACAAGTTAGCGGCAAGTTTCATACACGTTATTGGATTATTTCTGTTCGCTAATGGATGCAATATGAACTGATACAAACAAGTGCGTTGCGTTGTTTACGATAACGCTGGTTTCAAACTCTCATACGAAAGACAACAACTTGTGTAAAGAAGCGGCATCATCGACCAAGCTCAACAGACTGCAATTAATTTACTATCAATTATTGTTGGCACACTTTTACAAAGGAAATTGCTGCGCTACGTCGCTCGGTGCCCATAATTACAGAGGCTCTGTGTGCACGGGTGAAACGTTGCACATGACTATGTACGTTACGTCCTTAGTCCAAAGACAAAAAAGAAAGTTTTAAAGTAGGCAGTACACAACCCACAAGACAAATTTTCCACTATGTGAGTTTGCTCTTCCTATTCTGCAATTTCAGGCCAGGGCCCCAGACGTAATTAATACGTCACTTTAATTAATTTGTCCGTCTGTTATTATTGTTGATTGTGGGAATGGTGTTTGGTGGGGGTAGGGGGTAGGCACAATTTTACTAATTCACGTAGAACTTCTCTGATCTCCATCAATTTAGCACCACCATGTCGTGGTGTACCCAACTAAATACTGACGTGTTCGATTAGTGCTCACTAGTGCTCGAAAATTAACATTAGTGCTCATTCAATAAAAGAATTATAACACTTAGTATAACTTTTTCAAATTTTAACGGATTTTGACGATAAAGTACACCCTTCGAAGCGTTTTTTGAGGGCTTTACAACACTCTTTGCCGCATGTCGATAGCACAAACCGTTGTTGAGAAATCTTCAAAAATGTCTAAACATATTCGAAAGGTGGCGTGGATCAATTTGTGACTGCCATCTTTGAAAGTGTTATAATTATTTTATTGAAAGAGCACTAATTCTAATTATCGAGCACTAATGAGCACTTATCGGACACTAAAAAATGGGAAATATTTGGAGCCATTCAGTGCGGGTGGTCCTGCAGCATGAACGTCAACCCATCAAAACAGGGTAATTTATGGACTTGTATAGTACTAATCGTAATTTTCGAGCACTAAAAACACTAATTGAGCACTAAAAAATGAAACATTTTTCGAGCCAATCATAGAGGGTGGTGCTGTCAGTGTCAATTTGGCATCGCCACCTTTGAAAGAGTTGTAATTATATTATGGCATGAGCACTAATTTTAATTTTCGAGCAGTAACGTGCACTAATCGAGCACTAATTCTCGGTTTTAGTTGGTTGCGATTACACCACGTGGTGGTGCTAAATTGATGAAGCTCTACTCGACCACGAAATAAGTGAGCTTAAAGGTACTGCAATGAATCGATTATTAACTGCAAATATACAAACTGAATTAATTGTATTGGAAAAAAGGCGACACAAATCAAGACTTTCGAGACAAGACAAGATCGATATGTGTTAACCAGGATCGAGACAAGATCAAGATTGCAAGCGTAGGAGTTGTG
This sequence comes from Lithobius niger, assembly GCA_023313725.1. Taxonomy (NCBI): domain Eukaryota; kingdom Metazoa; phylum Arthropoda; class Chilopoda; order Lithobiomorpha; family Lithobiidae; genus Lithobius; species Lithobius niger. Next base: position 6,109 of record JAHWFP010231943.1, on the reverse strand, counting down.
ACAAGATCAAGAATAGTTATTTCTCGTCTTGTCTCGTCTTGTGTAGACAGAATCACTACTAATGCAATCTGAAAAGAAGTGAACCCAAGAAATTACGATCGGTTTAAAATTATTTGAAATAAAATATGATTTTATTTATTGCAGTGGCGTACGCTTCCAATTAGGCGACTGTCTCTATTTATCTATTAATAATTTTTCACAATCAGTCGTTCATTCCCACATTTTTTTCAGTTCGAAATGCAACTCGTAAAGGAGAAAATTATCATTAAATTGGTCGCCATTTTCGCTCTCCGTTATCACTTTATTTTCATAAATTGCTTTCCTCTGATCGGCAACTGGAAAGGACAGAGGACCGTGGAAAAGTCTCAACCAAACATGCCGGTGAGAAAATAAGACTTTTCTATATAGTAGCACTGCGGGTCACTTTAGCCATTCTCTCTCGCTCTCTCACATCGCCTGCCACGACCCTGATTTCCCGGTTCGAGTTTTTTAATTTCCCCCTCTCCTTTTTTGACGTTTTTCAGCTTCTAAAGTGCCTGGTAATAATCAAAATTTAGCCTGTTTATTTATTAGAGCATTAATTTGTTTCAAATGGCCTAAGGCTAAAAAAACAATACAAAATAAATGAGAAACAAAGCTGGTTGCATATTTACTAATAAGAAGCAAATTGTAATGTAATGTAATGTATTGTAATGAAAGCAATTATAATGTAATTCAACAAAAAGACTCGTCAGCACAAAAATAAAGAAGCTTTGCTACCTATCAATACGTTCTTTTTTTAATACTAACACGAAAAATGCGAACAGCACGTAAAGCGATAAAACGCGTAAAGCGAAAAATGCACAAAATAAATTAACTCCGCAAACCCTGTGTTGTTTTTTCCGGTTACTTGCAAGAATAAAATCGTTTTACAGTTTTTAATTATTTTTGGGAATTCAGATCATGATTGGATTCGTGGTAGGCGGAGGAACGGAAAACGCTTCTGAATAATGACAAAAAAAAAGAAATAACCTGCTTAAAGACAAAAAAAAGTGCTTCAGCTTAATTTACTTCTTAAATGTTTTTGCGAATCCCTTAATTGGATAGATTTAAGAGGTCTTACTAATCTTTTAAAATGATGGCTAAGACTTTAATCACTTTTCTGTTTATCAGTATCAAGGGGAAGCCGTTTAGAGAAAAGATTAGCATAGAAAGGAAACAAGTGGCTGCAGCGACTACCTAGTTGCAAGCCGTCTTCTGCTCACTTCCTATTTTTGGACCCTATCGATTGGCGGTGGAGGTCGCACAGTTTCAAAACGGAATCAAAAAAAAAAAAAACACTGACCACACTGGGAAATGTCACTTTGACACTTTTAGCATTGTTACTTTTGACACAAATATGACACTTTTCAGCAGTCAAAATTATAAAAACGCCTCAGCTTCGGGGGAGGAAAGGGGGGGAGCCTTCCCCCCAAGCCCCCATGATGTGAGTGCTAAAGCTATCGATATGTGCTACCTACTATAGTTTTGTCAATAAACATTCTGGGAAAACCTTGCCTTCTGGTTTCTTAACTTCCAGTCTTTTAGGTGCTGACTACGTTAGGGGCGTGGGCAAGCAAACAGTGCGTTCATCACACTTATTGTATGAAACTCGATGCAAGATGGGTGTAGTAGGGAAGAACGGTGTTTTATTAAAAATTTGTAACTCAACTTTGTCCCTTCATTAATAACGAGGAACGTTTTCCTAATAACTAGTGGTAACTTGTTAGTTGTACTACTTTGGCTACGGGAAATCATCTGCACACAGTCTCAATAGGCATACGTAAAGCACATATTTTTTTTTTGGGGGGGGGGGGGATCATAATATTTTGGACCTATAGTGGACAGGCTCGATACTTTCTCAGGATTTTGAGGGGGTCATCCGAAAATTTGGTGGTTACATGTTCATTGCCCCCCCCCCCCCCCCCCGACATATATAATAACTGGTTCCTTAGTGCTCACAATATCGAATGCATTGTTTTTTATAAGCATGGGTAAGAGTTGTTCTTGATATGAAGCGCTCCAAAACCAACCCATCAATTTTCTTATTTGTAGGCTGTTGAGATTAGCTTGTCAGCAGTCGCTATAAATGTGCTGGTGAGTGTTGAGAAGTAATTTTTTATGAACATTAATTATACTTAAGAAAAGGGGTTCATTGCAATACTCGCCCAGCATTCTAAGCAGAATGTAATGCCTCTTTGTTTCAGCCTGCCTCCAACTAATTGTCTAAAATCCCACCCTACTCCGCAAATGTTAATGAATGGGCGAATTCGCTTTTTTAAGAACGTTGGTATTTACCCCCTTTGCACCCCTTGCTTCAGAAAGGCATTTTGCAGCGTGTGAAGGATTAATAGTTGAATTATCACCGAAATCCATTAAGGATATTAACATCCCAGCCGTAACGTGTTGTCTTTTTTTTATACAGCAAGTCGTTAGAAACCAGCTTTCTGGAGGTAATGGCTACATCGTAGGTTAAGGGCGCATGAAAATTATAGATAAAAAAAATTACACACAAACCAAACCTAGAATTAAGGTGTAATTACGCAACGACCCCTTCTCCCCCTCCCCCAAGTAGTGCTTTCATTGCAAAGCCATATGTGTGATCCATGAGCAAAGGTCGGGAAGGCTAAATACACATTTTATTTCAACTCGATCGCATTTGACATGCTCAGAGACCATGAAAAGTAACCATATTCACAAAGAATTGCTGAACAGACGAAACGAAATAGACAAAGAAATTAAAAAGACGGTGCACGGGGCACGATGTCTTTTAGGTCTGGGAGTGGATGCCCGTGCACCGTTTTTTTTTTCTATTTCTGTTGTTGTTTTGTTTGTAGGGAGCACGAACCCAAACTGGGTTATCTGCCCCAGGACGATGAGAGGAACAATTGTTTCTTCTGTTTGACATTTCTATAAGAATTCTGTCCAACAATTCTCCACTCAATTCCAGAATTCAAATAGAGTGCTACAAAGCTAGATTTGAAAGAGTTACGATGGAAGAAGGTTAGGTGTTCCACGTATGGGCCATTCTTTAAGAAGAAGGCAAGCTTTGCCCATTTTCGATGTTTAAACAATTCTAACCACTGCTTTGAACTAAAAAAAAAATCATTGTTATTATGTCAAATTATGTGGTCTCTAACAGTGTGTAATGAGAAAATGTTGAATTTATATTTTAAACTAATTGAATCACATTTTTACTTTTGTGTTTCGCCTTTAGACATTACTATGAAAGCCTTCTAACAAACAGTGGAAGCCTTTGTATGGGGGATGGTGGCCTGATGGTTAGCTTGTTGGTCTCTAGTGCCAGAGGTCCCGGGTTCGAGTCCGCCCCTGGCATTTTCGGGAAGAGAAGGACCTTGTGATGTCTCATGCTTCAAACGACAACAGTGAAAGCCTTTGTGTTAGTGTTGAAATATACGTGTGGTAGTGTTCTAAAAATGTAACTGTAAAATCAATTTTTTTCACAGGAAATCAGATGTTTTCCTTGCAATATCAGATTTACTAAGGCCACAGGCAAATCGTATGCGACGAGAAAAATTCTGGGGGAAATAACGTCTAAGATGTTAATTTCTTATCGTTTAGCAGTACCAAAGGACAACACCAGATTCCTGAGAGCCTTAATTTGAAAAGAAATCCCACGGAAAGAGCCAGATGAAGGCACATCAAGCAGTTAATTAAAATCAAGAGTGAAATATCCCCTTATTTTTACTCTTGCTAAAATATACGAAATTAGACATACAGGCATTTTTTTTTTATATCAAACTCTTCATCAGCGTAAACGACCAAGTTGACCATCCATCTTCTTTTGAGTTGTTCAGTCCTTTAGTCTATTCGTTGGAATATTCCATTTTTCTAAATGACGGAGTCATGACCCTTGAGGCGTAATTAATTGAAAACAATACTTTGCTGTATGATTCAATTGATTTGTTGATGCATTGTGTGACGCACACATTTCGTCGGCTTAGAATGTCATTTAATCCCGTTGGAAATGGCCCATTAATCGGATTACAATGTCGCTTTGTCCAGCGGGTAATCATAATGGCTGATGTAATTAGAGCTGGACAGAGAGGAGCAACTTACCATTATGATAGCTGATGGGCTTTGTGTTAAAAAATGGAAAGTAGAGTGGTGTGTGCAGAGTCGTTCTATAAGTGGGTATCGTACAGGGGGTGACAAAGTACAGCCTAGTTTACTGAGCAAGTTGATATGGTAATGTGAGAAACTCAGGGTAATGTGAGAGACTACCCTCCTCTTTCAGTCGGTACAAGGTAGGTTGTTTACTTGCTTCGTGTTTTTTTTTTCGCTAGCTGTTTTAGACTTCTGTAGAGCCGAAACGGCCCGTGAAGACTACAGCAACGACTTTGTCCATCCGTCCGTCGCCTTTTTTAACTCAGAACGGTGCCAAATAGAGACAAACTGTTTTTACCACTAGATTCAGCGTCTAAAAATTAGTTAAAAAGCATTAAAAAAACCGGAAGTATGAAGCGAAAATGGTCCACAAGCAACCGGAAGTGGCCGACAAGTGAGCCCATTATACTACATGGAACTGTACCAGATAGAGACAAACGGTTTTCACCATTCGGTTCAGCGTCAATTTTAGTTAAAAGGAATAAAAAAAAACCGGAAGTATGAAGTGGAAGTGGCCCGTAAGTGACTGGAAGTGGTGACAAGTGAGCCAATTATATATGGAACGGTACCAGATAGAGACAAACGGATTTCATCATTAGATTCAGCGTCCAAAAATTAGTTGAAATTAATAAAAAAAAAAAAACAGGAAGCATGAAGCGGAAGTGGCCCACAAGTGACCGGAAGTGACCGAAAAGTGAGCCCATTACCTATGAAACGGTACCAGATAGAAATAGTTTTAACCATTAGATTCACCGTCCAAAAATTAGCCAAAATGAATAAAAAAAACCGGAAGTATGAAGCGGAAGTGGCCCACAAGTGACCGGAAGTAACCGTCAAGTGAGCCCATCATCTGTGGACCAGTACCAGACACAGACAAACGGTTTCAACATTAGATTCAGTGTCCAAAAGTTAGTTAAATGGAGTAAAAACAACCGGAAGTATGAAGCAGTATGGCCCAAAAGTGGCGGAAGTCTACAGAATACCAATTGCGACTAAGCGACCAATTGCGACTAAGCAGTTGCTGCAGTTGCGTGTTTTTTTTTTTTTTTTTTTTTTTTTTTGGCATTTTTTTTTTTTTTTTTGCTAGCTGTATGTTATTGCCATTTTTTTTTCACGTTGCTGCGACCTTCCTGAAAGAATAGAATTGAAGACTCGTCGCAGTAGAACTAGTTTAAGCTTACAAAACAATACAACATTCGGAAAAACGTCGATATCCAAACTCGACAGAGTTTGCGTTCATTGGATAAAGAAAATTTCTCGAGATCTCGCACTAAAGCACTCTATCAATCACGTTGTTTGTTTACAAACGTGCCACGAACAGTTAGGTACACTGATTCGAACATTCTTTCCTTAAAGGGGGATTCCCACCAAACGACAAGCTGCAACATCTATAGCCATTTGCCGCTATCTAGTTCTGTCTAGCCCTTACTTTCAACAGGCGAAGGAACATACGAATAAATTTCTTTTTACGCAACGAACAAGCCTCGTGTCGTCTTGATTACTGAGTGTAAAGTTGAAGCGTCTACGTGCACCAGAAAGCAAGCGGTGAAGGTAAGCCTAACGGCATCACGGGTGCCTTTTTCTGTACATCGGCCGTTTTGAAACGCAGATTTTGAACCGGTAGATAGGACCATCTAGTGACAGTGATATCGTTAATCTTGACCGTTTGCTCCTTGGTGCACGTGGACGCACCAAGTGTACATTGAATAATTAAAGTGGCACGTGGCTTGTTTGTTGTGTAAAAGAAATTTCTTTCCGGATTCCTTCTCTCGATGAAGTCAAGTGCTAGATATCGGTATAGAGGGCGCTAGATGCTGCAACCTGTCAGTCGGTGAATAGGAACCTTTAACGTGAAATCTCAGCTCCTCCATCTTCGGTTCGTCTGGCAACATTAAAGCAAAGAAGCGAATGACGATTATTGACAGAATAAAAGCACTAAAAGTAGTTAATGTTTTAAAAAGCC
>JAHWFP010231942.1:14043-33824 GCA_023313725.1 Lithobius niger | reverse complement strand
GATGGGGTTCACCAGCTGGTTACGATTGATGACGAGGGGAGGAGGGGATGCCCAGTTGATGACGTAGGCACCGTTATCCCAGTATGGGTGGAAAAATGCAAAAAAAGTCTTCAAGAAAACGCAAGGAAATACAGGGAAAACTCCATGACGTAATACTGGAGGGAGGTTAAGCAATTGATGACGATCGACGACGAGGGGGAGGGGGGGGGAATACCCAATTTCTTGATGACGTAATACTTGAACGGCCCCTGAGAACTCTTGATTGCGCATTCAGTGTTTTTTTTTAACAAAAAAATGTAAATTTTCGTAAGGGCGCCCCTACATTGGGGCTATTGGGACTCAAGGCGCCCCCTTTCCCGAGTGTGGTTGCCCTTTTTACGCAGAAAAAAATATTAAGAAAACACGCTGCGAGCATAAAATATTAAAATGTAAGCTTTCCTTTCCTATATGGCAAGAAAAGGAGTGGAGACTTCTCCCCAGTGCACGTGAAACGTGATTTCGTGTCGTTGATTGACCTTTTTGTCCTTTTGATTGATCAGAATTTTACCCTGTCTGAGTTTTTTAAGCCCACTCCTTTTTGCCGTTCTGCGGGCGCCCTTGATTTCTCGTATTGAGGTCCTGGCCCTCAAGTCGCTCTCTTCCATTTCTGGAAATTTTAAATTGACTAGTAAAAAACTGCCTATATTGCGCTGTCTCGTTAGATAGCTTGGAATGTCTTTCTATACGGTATATCCAGATCAGAGACGGAAGTGGGTCAATTTTTCCGGCCCATGACCCACCTGACCCACTCGAGTCATGACCCACGACGACTCATTTGACCCACCCAATAAAGAACAAAATGTGACCCACCGGTCTGTGACCCATCCCCCGCCACGAATAAATAATAAAGTATCATACGTTACAGGTATTTTTTGGTGCATGTGATGCTTCCTTCCCAAACGGAAGTGCGCGATGATTTGAGTTAACAATAACTTGAAACAAACCCTTCACTGCCGAAAGGTCTGTGCATCGGCATATCGTAGCTCAGCCATCGTTAACAAGTGCTTCACATCCGGTAATGTTGAAACCAAGGTGTGGGCTTTTAAAGTTTTTGTGCGACCGCTTCCGGAATATGCCACCCCGGTTTGGTCGCTATATTTAGCACGGGATATTGATCTGACTGAAGCCGTCCAGCGTAAATTTACGAAGGGCCTCCTGGGTATGCGTGACGTTGCCTACCGTGACAGACTTGAAAAGCTTGATCTGGAACTTTTGGAACTGAGCAGAATTAGATTTGACTTAAAATTGACATTTAGATCTTCTGTTCTTTGATTTCCATGATTGTCCTATAAGCACACGGGGGTACAACTGGAAACTTATTGTTTCAGCCTCTTGTCTTGACTGTCGCCGGAACTTCATCGCGGTTCGGATTGTCCCAATTTGGAATGCTCTGTAGGCCAGCGCTGTGAATGCAACAACAATTTCGGCTTTCCGTAGAATGTTGGAATCTGAACCATTGCACAGATTTTTTAAGCGAGCACTTCCGGCAAATCCCTAACTCTATTGTTTTTTCATTAAAACCATTACTTGCCAGGAACGGTGTAAGTGGTTTCCCAACCCTTCCGACCTCCTTCCACTTACTGGTGGTAAATTATTATTATTATTATTATTATTATTATTATACTTATGTATTTCGTGCAGAGTGGAACAACAATAAACTATTATTATTATTATTATTATTATTAATAATAATACAATTGCTAAAACAAAAATTCCTAATGTAAAGGACTTAGAAAAATACAAAGCACTTAAGAAAAATGTTACAAAACAAATTCTGGTTGCCAAAGCAGAATACTACAAAATATTCTTTGAAACAAATAAACATGATGGTAAAAAAATTTGGGATAAAATAAATACAATAAGTGGACTCAGTAAGAAAAAAAATGGTAACTTAGATGAACAAATAAAAAAAAATTTCAAAGAAAATAATACACAAATGCTTTGTAACAATTTTGCCAAATACTTTGACCAAGAAGTACCACTATTGAAATTACAAAAAAACAAAGATAACGCTTCTAAAACAAAAAATAAAACTTCAAACACAAGAAATACAAGCACATGTATTAATTCTTTTCAAGTTGTAAAACCAACCACACAAAATATTATCACAATTATGTTAAATTTAAACTTAAAAAAATCTTGTGGATATGATGGTTTTTTTATTGGAACATTTTGTCAATAATAAGGAAAATTCAGCAGAATTCTTGAAGATACTTATTGATGCAATTATTGATTCTGAAATTTGGCCTGATAGCCTAAAAAAGCAAGTTATAAGACCTATATATAAAAAAAGTGAAAAAAACTTTTACAGTAATTACAGGCCTGTTGCTTTACTCCCGGTTCTTAATAAAATCATTGAAAAATATTTTGCTAATTGCATTTCTAATTTCTTAAATAAATTTAAACTTCTGAATAAAGCTCAATATGGATTCAGACAGGGACTTGGGACTATAAATGGACTAAATGTCATTAATAATAAAATACTTAATGCTTTAGATAATAGTAATCATGTCGGCCTAATCTCTATTGATCTGAAAAAGGCCTTTGATACAATTGACAATAAAATACTGCATAATAAACTTTACAATATTGGTATTCGTGGAAAAATATTAAATATTCTAGCAAGTTATCTGAACAACAGACAAAGTTGTGTAAAAATTGCGAAATCACAAAGTGAATGGGCTAAGGTTCAATATGGGGTACCACAGGGCTCAATTCTTGGCCCTATGTTATTCTTAATTTACATAAATGATATTACTGAAAGAATCCATAAATGTCATATCACCCTATATGCTGATGATATTCTCATTGTTTCTATTCATAAAAAACAAAATTTAATGGTAAAAAACTTACAAAGCGAATTTAACAATATTAATCAATATCTTTATGATAACGAACTTTACATCAACAATGAGAAAACCAACTTTTTGCATGTATCTACATCTCATACTGAAAAATTAAAGTGTGGTATTTTTTCGCATAAAGAGGATTGCGTAGAAAATTTTAAGTGTAACAGTTGCCCTAGAATTAAACAGGTATCCTCCCTTCGATACTTGGGACTTCAAATTGATGAAAGTTGGAAATTTTATACACATATTGAAAATATAAAAAAAAAATTAGGAAAATGATACCACTACTGTATAAGGTTAACAATTGTTTTGGGATCGAAGTAAAAAAAATACTTTATGAATCTTGGATTCTGTCATATGTCAGATATGCATGTACAATTTTTGGATCAACTACGGATAACTACATCGAAAATCTACAAAAAGTACTAAATATAGCAACGAAAGCATTATTTAGATCTACGCAAAAAATGTCAACTACTGATATTCTGAAGAAATACAGCCTAATGAACTTCTCATTACTTTTTAAATTGACAGTAATAACGAATAATTTTTTTGATTTAACATATCAGACTAAAATTTTAAGACATGTACGAAATCATGCAGCATGGCTCAAAATACCATCTTGGAGAAACTCCTATGGCAAAAGAAGACTGGAATATAATATTCCAACTATTTTAAATGAAATACCATTGGATATCAGACAGACCCTAACCAGATCCAATATCAAAAAAAAAATTAAGAATTGGCTTATGCTGAACTATTATTAGGTCTAATTGATCAAACTTAATTTGCATTTTCGTTAGCTTATTGACTTAGTATTTGTTTATTTGTGTGTGTGTGTGTTAAAATCTGAAAAATATAATGTAAAAAATAAACATGTTATGAAATTGTTATGACATTAGGTTTTGGATATGTTCAGTGCACATACAAGCTCTTTGAGCTTCGTCCATGCACATGAAATGTGTGTATATTTATACTGAATAAAATTATCATTATTATTATTATTATTATTATTATTATTATTATTATTATTATTATTAAAAAGTTTGGTGATAAATACTGGTATATGTATAAAGGGTGGGTCATTAAAGATTGTCCGTCCTTCCATGCACCTCTTATGTATTATCAAGCCTAAGCTAAAAAAAAAAGGTTGGTAATAACTTATCACCAACCTTTTTTTTTAACGTAAACCTTGCTAGACCTTCTCCCCCATATTGTCTTTATGACGACCTTTTTCCAGAACCTAAGGGAAACCTTCTACTTAAAGCTTTTGTTTTATTAAGAATAACATAAATGCAAAAGAAGCGTTTCAGTCCCCCCTCCGTCATCCCCCTCCCCTCCTCCGTGTCTTTATTTTGGACGTTTAGCCTTCTGACGAAGACTATTTTTGAAAGAGTAAGAAAATTTGTTAAAGACTAGTAAGACTACTGATTACCGTAAGATTACCGTGGGTCGTTGGGTGACAGAGATGAAAGTGGGTCACTTTTTGAGACCCATGACCCACCCCCACTCGAGTCCTAACCCTCGACCCACTTGACCCACCCGATAAAAAACAAAATATGACTCACCATCTATGACCCATCCCAAGCTATGAAAAAATAATCAGTATGCTAGGTTAGTGATAAATGCAGGTACATAAAGGGTATCTCCATCCCCAACCCCACTAACCTTCATTAAAGAATGTCCATCCTTCCACGGACCATTTATGTGTTATATGTTTATTTTTTAACGTAGCCTTTCTAGACCTTTTCCTCCATTGTCTTTATGACGACTTTTTTCTAAGACCTTTGGGATACCTTCTAATTGAAGCTTTTGTTTTATTAAGAATTACATAAGTACAAAAGAAGCATTTGCCTTTATTTTGGGTCGGTGGGTGACAGATCTTGACCCATGGCGCACGATAAAAATGTGACCCCATTTGACCCACTGACTCACCGACCCATGGGTCACTTCCATCTTTGATCCAGATCAATGATTTTCCATTGCTTCGATCTGATAACAGATGCGGAGTACCCTCACGGTTCTAGTCTGGGGGCTCTGATCTTCCCATTGTGCACAATGAGCTCCAACCATTTCCAAATTCGTGCTGTCAGTTTTCTTTGCTGGTGATGCGACTGTGTATTGTAGTTGCGTATTTAAATATGCAAGTGTGTATTTCTGGCAAAAATAGCTAGCAGGATTATCTGTATCCTCATTCCGATTTTCAGTCGTGCTAACCAGTATTCAACCACGAATGTGAACTAGACTACAAGTTTTCCTTCTGTTGACACACGGCAGCAAGTCACGTTCCTCACATTCATCACGTAGCACACACGAATTTACGTTCTTTGTATTTTGTATTTGTTATAGTTTTAAAAAAAAATACAGTAGTTCTAAAACCCACAGACCAGCATGAATTTAATCCCGATGGACCACTTTAAATCTTTAATATTTTAAAATTTAGGGCTTTTCATCCGTGTTTCTGACGCCCCGGGTGGAGAAAAAAAAGAACGAAACTTAATTTCAGCACATTCCACCACCAGCAAGTTGCTAAGCAGCCTACAGCACTCTTGCTTGCTAACTTTGGCCTTCTTATACTTAGCGCTCCTGAATCTAGTATTTCAAGATTATGGCGTTCTCAAACGAGGGTTAAAATCTGTAGCAAGTGGTCGTCTTAGACAGGCATTGTAGCTGCAGGGTAACTAATAGTATAAGACGAAATGTCACGTACTTTTAGGACATGTTTGCCAAGACTTGTTTCTTGAAAAAAAAATGGTATCTGGATATTAGGTTGTGATATTATTGGTATTTGGATATAAATTGGTATCTGGATATTATTAGTTAGGTCGTGATATTACTGATATATAAATTGGTATCTGGATATTATAGTTAGGTTGGGATATTATTAGTATCTGGATATTACTGGTATTTGGATATAAATTGGTATCTGGATATTATTAGTTAGGTCGTGATATTATTGGTATCTGGATATAAATTGGTATCTGGATATTATTAGTTAGGTCGTGATATTATTGGTATCTGGATATTACTGGTATCTGGATATAAATTGGTATCTGGATATTATTAGTTAGGTCGTGATATTATTGGTATCTGGATATTATTAGTATCTGGATATTACTGGTATCTGGATATAAATTGGTATCTGGATATTATTAGTTAGGTTTGGGGTGGTTGTTTTTGAAATTGAAGCTTGGTGGCAGCGGTGTTGACTGTGAATCAGTAGTTCACATAAAGGAGGAAATGGGTTTTTTTTCCCAAGCTTTTGGGTATGATATTTTTTAAGAAGTCCTTAAAAGGGAAATGTCTTTTAATATAACATAATGGACCTAAAAACTTCATATTTATGATAGTTTGGCTAACATCAATAATAGAAATGTGAACAATGGTTAGACTCATAAGAACATAACGACTAAAGTTTGTATTCCTGTACATGAATTACTAAAGTATCCATTCAGAATATCTCTGTGATTATTAACGCCGGTAGTTAAACGTCCTTATTTAACTACGAACTCTCATATACTAAAAAAAAATGTAATAAAAAGAGAAACAATGTTGAAGCTAGAAGATTCACAAACACACACCTGTTGTAGTAACCAAATGCACTATAGCCAAGACTAGTTTGAGACCATACAGACGAAAAATGCAGTCAACATATTCGGGATCGAGTCCCAACCGTATGATGACAACTAAATTTTTTGTGTAAGTGGCTGCATACTAGCCATAGCTGCATGCCCCAGCTGCTACGATGATGTACCGTAAATCCTCTGTTTGAGATCGGGTCCTTAATTGTAGCCGGTCTCTAATTGTAGCTGGATGGTTTCCATTCATGAAATAGTAGTACCCGGTCACTAGTTGTAGCCAGGTCAAAATGGCTTTATTTTGGAAAAATGCTTATTTATTAATGGTTACTGCCGTGTTTATGTTTATTAAAGATCAAGGATAAAATCATTCGCGTTATATTATTTACCATTTTTAATGTCAGACACATGTTCTACATGTATTGATCCCACAAATATCCTTTTTAATTTAGTAGTAGCTGGGCTCTAGTTGTAGCCGGTCTCTAATTGTGGCCGGGTAAAAATGTCTTGATTTTTAACCAGTAGTCTGGGCTACAAATAGAGGATTTACGATATGGTAAAAACCTTATTATTTTCATGGAATTATCATCTTTCTCAAGCAATTTTCTTTGTTTTGTATTCCTTAACAGTCCATTCATCTACTTGTGTAGTGATTAAGAGGTGCTAGATGCAGCACACCAGAACTAGATGATTTAAATTTTATATGTTTGTCGCAAGCAAAGAAACAAAATGGAGCAATATTGTGAACGGCTACAGATAACAAGGGAGCAGCAATAATGACGAAAATTTCGTTTAACATTTGTTTTGTGACGCTCATCAAAATCAACGTTCTGTTGGACTTGGTAGCAGACTAAAAACCTCTGTCAATACAAATGTTGATAACGTTTTCTGTCTTGTCATGCGAATTAGTTTATCGTTATTTGTATCAAGCATTGATAGTATCTAGTTTTGATAAGAATGTTTATTATTAATCGAGCGACCCGTGAGCTTCTTTTAGCTTAATGGGAACGCTCTGTGGACGACAGTCTCCACTATTTGTTAATTACGTTTACGTAAGTAATCTTAGCGAAGAACTACTGCGGGTCCGCCATCTTTAGTCGATGGGTTCAGCAGAAAAACCGCTTCCGGCCATCGATGATGTATGATGCTTCAGCGGTGACGTCACGCTGATGTATCAGAAAATTCATAGCTCGTTTACGAACTACTTTGATGCGGTGGGGCTTCAGCGCTGAGTTGTTCGATGAGTTTATGAAAGTGCCCAATATAAATTCTTAATTAGAATTTTATGGAGCAATTAAGCGGACTGGGAAGGTCGGGAAATCCCGACTGGCCTCTTGCTCCGGGGCCTGCACTGCTGTAATTAAAACTGTTCTTTACTAGCATGGCCCTCCATATCTGCCAGTGTGCCTCTGCCCAAACGATTTAAGTTGTGGCCAAAACGTTATTTAATCATAAATTAATGTAAAAAGCAAATAAAAAGGTAAAAATAAAAGTATAAAATTAAAACAGACCGCGACAATGAGCCTGATGATGAAGGTCTCTTCGTTCTCTATGAAAGGTGTTGAGGAACATTGTTTTACTTGTAGTACATACGATGGGTTGTTCAACCTTTCTTCAGTAATTGTGTCTTCGTATCACTCTTTAGGTATGCAGGAGGATTCATGGGTCATCCAGCACCCAATGTCACAATTACCCTGTAGGGTTTCATGACGCTGCAGAGCTCCTGTTTTATAATGAAATGGGATATCCATTGCATATATCGCAGGTATAAAGCCATCAATGAGTAAAAAAGCCATCGTGTGCACATGTATACACTAGGAAGCGAAGTTTCAGAATGTTTCCATTTCGTTGTCAAGTAAGAAGCACTTATTTCTTGAGCAGCAGGCAAAAGTCAACATAAATACACTTGAATGGTTTCCCATTCCAGACAAAAGGGTAGGCCTTGAACTGCTCGAGTTAAGAAGAATCAAATTCGATTTAATTCTAACGTACAAGATCCTCCACGGTCTTATTGCCATTGACCTCCCCTTTTTTGATTTGGCGCACCGTGGAATTAATACGAGGGGCCACAAATGGAGACTTTCAACTCCTCTAGCACATTTAGACTGTCGCCGGGACTTCTTTTCGGTCAGGGTGGTAAGGCCTTGGAATTCCCTCAGCGATGAAACAGTGTCTGCACCCACTGTTGCTAGATTTAGTGGACTGTTGCATACTAACGATTTGAAAAAAAAATCCCTAAACGTCCACTACCGGTGGCCAATGGTTGATTCTTGCTCAAATAAATTGGGAGCAATATAAGCGGACTCCCGTCCCTTTTGTTATCCCTCCACTTTACTAGTGGAAAACGTTATTATATTATTATTATTATTATTATTAAAAGAAACAGACCGACTGAACATCAAAATAAGAAAATAACAATGAATCTAGTTAGCACTGGAGCTTAAACTAGGAGTCCAGATTTGTCCCTGACAAAAGCAGGAGAAGAAGTGGTTAGCGGTGACACGTTGTTAGCTGTTTACGGCGAAGGCCCTGGCAGAAGAAATTCGCAATGCCTAATTTGTTGCACATCGGGATGTATTCAGCAAATTATTCGGTATTGAGGAGAAAGGGTGATTCATTGTGTGAGAATACACATTGCTTCTAAGCAAAGACGTGCTTAGAATTTTATTCCTTGAAATATGACCTGGGTATTACTTAAATCCGGGATGTGCTCTGTTTTTATCTGGTGCTGGACGAGGGAACTTGTATCATCTTTGTATTTTAGGTTGGATTTATGGAATGCGATTCTTTTGTCCAGTTCTTGTTTCATAGCTTTCATTGATATAAAGCCATCACAGCGTGTAGCATAGCGTGTTGTCACTAGTCAGACGAGTTGGCAAGACTGCAGTTGATTTGAGTTCCTTAAAGCTTTTCAGTCAACGATATCTTAACTTCTACGACAACAAAACAATTGTGATAAAGTAGAACCAATACACCATAAAACTATACGTGTTTACATACAAGTTGCATGCTAGGATACGGAAACCAAATTGCAACAGCTAATTGAGTCAGCCAGCTGACAAGTCCCAGTGTTAAAGAAAGGTACATACGAAGTTTTAAATCTTTAAGTCTTTTGGAGGCAATGGTATAATTGTTTCCTCCCAACGACAAAGGTTTGTGCAATAGACTTGCGTAATAACTATGGGCAGGAGTACCATAGAAAACTCAGGGTAGTATATTTCTGTAACTTTCACCTCACTCTAATTAAAGAGTGTCTACAGTCGTACAGGAATTTGTTAGTAGACGTCGCCACCTGTATGAGCAGGTTAGAAGTGTGTTCCACGTCGTCAATACTCATTTTAGGTTCGTTGTTTTTAAGCAGTATGCAACAACAAATAGAGCGATGCTGGAGTGGCACCTGCTTGCTTCGCATGATAAAGTTTCAGCTTCACTTGTAGGCAACTCGACGCGTGTGCAGTTTTGTAGGACCTTGCAACTTGGTTTCCCAACGGATCAGGTGGGTCGTACTTTTCCGCTGCCATTTCTGCCTCTTTTGAGCGGAGAAATTGGTGGTTTTTGTCCGTTTAAATAACTGTTTTATGCTTTTAACGTAGGATGACTTAGTGGCTTTTTGCCATGCTTTAATTTTATTGCTAACCTGATGACGAAAATTGATAATTTTTGAAACGTTGTTTGTATTTTTATGTAGCATTGCTTGGTTTGCCTCCATATAATCCGGTGCTAGCACATTGTACTAAAATAGGACCTCCTTAGTAGGGATCGGCCGATATGAGTTTTTATCGATACGATCCGATACCGATGTAGGGTAAACCAATCCAATCCTGTACTTACGATACCGATAAAAATATTGGCAAAGAACATGACTAAAAATTTAATTACTATACAAATGCAGCTTCAGTATTTGTTTTGGTGAGATTATCTAAAATGTTCTGTGCAGCAATAAGAGCATTTGTACTCTTATTCGAATTATTTCTTCGTATGGCATCAGTACATCATCTTCTCAGTTAGATTTTAAGTTAGTCGTTGTAAAACTTACACTGTCAGCACCATCGCATGCTACATTTTCATTACAAACTGATCAAATGGCTTCCTTTTTTCACATGGTTATTGCTTTTACCGTGCTTGGTGTCAGTTTTGTAGGGAAGACGTTTGCGTTTTTTCGGCAGTGAATATCTGTATCGGTAGCCTTACAGTGGTTCGTACCGATATTGCAAAAATACCGATAAATACAGATTATACCAATACTAATATCAGTATCAGACTATCCCTACTCCTTAGAGTTACAATGAAGAGCCACATGATCTCCTGTTGTTTTCTGTGGTACTCCTGCTATGAGCATTAATAGCTTTCACAAAAGCGTGCAGAGAAGTAGCACATATTCAGATCACTGGATGCAAATTGAAGCTGGATCATGGCCGTTTTGTGTCCACCTCAACAGTGGAACTCCCCTTTTAATATTATCTCGAGACGGAGAGAGGCAATTTTTCTAGGAAATTCCTAGGACCTTTTAGTTGCCACAGTCGACATAAGCATGAATGTTTTTTCCGGGATTCTTGTATTCCGAATTCGCAGGGGTTGGATGAGTTCCATCTAGGTACAAGTTTTAAGTATTAAAGGTACATGCTTCCAGGTGGGTCCTCCTGTATGACTCAGTATTGCAACATTAGTCCAATAGTGTGCAAATGTTGCAAAGGCATTCATTTTCCTATTTTTTCCATAGTGCCAGACGGTTTTGCTACATTCACTATAACGTATGTGAACCTAGCAAAAACTATTTCGTGCAGGATGGTTGAATATAGTGGGAGGGAGTGTAGACGAGTTTAGGTAAATGCAATATTTTCTTTTTTGGCCAAATTTCTTTCTGCTTAAAAAAAGTGTAACGCGGCAATAAATCGAGCCAACTAATCTATACAGAGCATTAGTCTGCCACAGGCGGCTCAAAGAAATTACTTTAAAAAATAAAATCAAGTAAAAATATAGTACTGCTACATTTTAATTCTATATTTCTGCCAACAGAGGGACTGAATCATTGGTCGTTATTCTATTTCCATCCAAATGGTGGTCTTCCTTCTTAGACTACTAAACAAATTGGTTCTACTGTCATATGTGGCCTACCGTCACGTTACTACTATAGCGTGCAAACTACCATCTAATAAATTCGCCGTCATTTTTAGGCTGGGTTAGTTAGGTTAGGGTGGGTTAGGTTAGGTTAGGCTAGGTTAGGGTAGGTTGAGTTGGGTTAGGTTAGGTAATAACATAGAGTGGATACTGTAATGTAATGGTCGACCATACACTACAAAAAAAAATTATTATCAACAATTCTATTTCCTTACTGTCAAATGTTTACTGTTTTGGGAAGATTTATTAGGAACGGAATGCTTAACGAATTAATTAGCAGCCGTCATTTTCATACTGATGACTGGAGGTTAGTTAAAGTGATCGATTGGAAGGCATGAGGGAAAAGAAGAAACTTAACTAAACTCCAAATCGTCGGGCTTGTTCTGTTGCAACAGGGTGCTAACTCTTAGTTGCTAACAGCTTTCTTGCTGGGCGACATAACTCGTCAAATACTGGCGTGTAGCGCATGCGCTCTGTGTTCGCTTTTGCCAGCTTCTTCCATCCCCCATTTGGCCGAGTGATCCATTAAGGCCAGAAAATCGTGCACTGCCTTGGGGCCAAAATGTCATTATGAAAATAAATTACTGCCTCTCACTACACGCACACACACACACACACACACACACACACACACACACGCACACTGCCAAGCTTTTTACACACTTAACGTAGATAAATTATTTGCTCGGGGAGGTGAAAACATGTGAAAGAGGTCAGCTCTACAACATATTACTTGGCAGAGGTGATGAAAGAGTTACCTCAGACGTCATGTTTCTGAAGTAGGTTGGGGTATGAGTGCGACGTGCTAACAGCAAAGTAAAACTTCTAATTTTTGTTCGAACATTTATGGAATACTCCTTAATCACACTTTTAAAGTTGGTTGAAAAGTTACTCAATTTAACTTGCCTTCACGGAACGTGCCTGTGACGAGTGCCGAAGTAGCGCAGCAAGAAAATGGCAACATCATAAATACTTAAAAACTCTAGCTATATGTTTGTATGTCGGTACCAGGGTAAGTTAGTACGTAGTGACGCTTTTCTGAAAACGTGGGGGTAAAGGAAGACCTGCTTCCTCCAACGGCACCAGAAGGTAGCACTTGTCTGGTTCTCGTAGGAGCCGAAACTTGAAATAAAAAATGGTGGCGTCGTTGCCATGGTGACCATTGTAATAACGACAATACCTGTGTAAACAGACGAAATACTCATGCGTGGGCACCATCCGAAGTAGAAGAACCTATTCTGTGTTCGATTCAAACCGTATATAGATAGTTACAATAAACGTAAACCACGGATGAAGCTTCAGCCTGAACGGGCGATGAGCACGCTTGTCGGGCGTTCTCGGAACACAGAATCATGCGTTATACTTAGCTCCACTCGTAAGGAAAACCTGAGAAACGAAAAGTAAAACGATCAGCCAGTTCTGATCTTTCTTAAAACTATTTTAATGTCTTAATCTGAGTTATGGTATATTTTCAACGATTAATTTGTAGGCTATGCATATCGTGATCAATTTGTTTGATCCATAATGCACTTGACGACAGCGCCCTCTGGCGGTAAATCGCTGAAATCAGGTGCTTATTTCATCTAAATGTTTACCGTTTTCAGAGAAAGAGCACTACCTCTATATTTTTCTACCCTGGACGGTACTGTGATCATATTGGACAATAGTGAAGGAACAAGTCGCAAAGCTTTGCTACTGCACCAACTTTGTTCTAACAACTACTGTTATGCACATAGAGGGAGGAACGTAGTGGAGGAGGACCATAAAATCATCAACCTCAGAAAACGTGTTGCAACACCGAACAATCCTGCGGCTAATGGACTAAATGGGCAGTCGGGGTCGAAAGTCCGAAACTCTCGTTGTTTTCAAAGAAATGTGTGTTCAGCATTTGCTTTCTGATTAAACACAGCAAAGATTTCCTTAACTTCAACCCATGAAAGACTAGTCTATGATGGTGAAGATACCAAAATTAGTAAATTGTGTTTCCCGCACATGAAAATTTCTAAACTGTGAATATTTAAGACTATTATCGATCACTCATGAAACTAAGAGAATGACAGATAACGGAATGTTGCCTTTAACACAGTGATACATTACCCTTAACACATTCATAACATATATGGTACCAATCTGTTAACAGTAGCACATTGACAACAGACACATAGATGTTTAACTGTTGCCAAGTGCCTAATTAAACTGATCAATTTTAATTTTTCTTAAAGTATCATTACGAAGAATCAAGGCATGAGTTAACCTGAAGACTTCCACGTATAATCGTTGCCTGGGTTCATCCCTGGTTTGTTGAGTTATGACAATTAAACATGCTGCTATGTTGCGTCACAGTTCACACAAGGCCTATCACATGAATGTCATGACTCTCATTGATACTGCAAGATACAGCACGCACCACAATAATCTAGACATGAACTGAGAGCTAGGTCAGGAACAAGTCTGTACTAACAAAATCTGGAGTGTTTGTTTGTTTGTTTCCGTAGGCTGTTGTAAAATGATTCTCTCAGAACATGGTGGCCATTATTCGGTGAATTCGTCAAATGTTACGATGATGTGTTCTCTTCTGTCACTTTGTCGCCATTTTCTGTGAAAGCTGGCACCTGTAGCTAGACTCGTGTCTGCTTCAGTAATCCAACTCCTGTCAGATTTGGCTCAATCAGGCTTTCTCCCTTCCGTCCACCGTTGCCAATTCCGTTCCCCTGGGGCTTATTATCCCATAATAGGAAGGGATCTCGTGGAAACCATTATCTGTAGCCGCAGCAGGCGGACAGCATGACAATAAGGATGGACGAGTGGGGAACTCGGGGTGATGAAGCCAGCTATTTTTATGTATTTTTCCCCGTCGCGAATGAGATGTCAGTTTCGTTTCTGCACACCTTGCCAACCAAGACTCTGGTGACATTGGCGTGTACTTTAGTGCCCACTTTACTGTTTAGCAGCCCCTTAACTCAGAGGGCTAACATTCGTGAGCGCACATGTCATCCTTGTACATTGTGCAAGCGAGAGCTACAGGGAGCTACTAGGGAAACATAAGATCTTGAATGTTTTCCTTAGTCGGCAGCAAAAGTTAGAAGTTTGATGACGATCAGATACCGCCGTAGTTCTAACAATGCCTATTTGTATAGTTAAAAACGAGAATCAAGAGCACTTTTTAGTATTCAGGTGACTTTCAGTGCTCAGTGAAGCTTTCACCTTCTTATAGAGCATGCAAAAATGATGATGGAGATTACGGCACGTTTACGCAACGCCTCACGCTCTCATTCTTGCAGCTAGAAGCTAGAAACCATCT
Organism: Lithobius niger; assembly: GCA_023313725.1. NCBI lineage: Eukaryota > Metazoa > Arthropoda > Chilopoda > Lithobiomorpha > Lithobiidae > Lithobius > Lithobius niger. The sequence goes on along the minus strand of JAHWFP010231942.1, from coordinate 18,939 downwards.
GAAATTCCAACATGGCGGCGGTTTTATGTGTGCCGCCTCGCAACGAAAACAGCAAATTACGTGAGTTCAGAAGCGTTTGGGAAAATTGTTTCGTCATGAGCAATTCTTTATATTATTGGCACGGATTATAAGACTGCAAGTATTTACTCAAACGATGTCGAATTTGGCTAATCCATGCAGCGTTGTTACCATGGCTATGCCATCTTTGCCATCGTGATTAAATTCTAGCTGTGAGAATGCAAAGACGAGTCCTTGCGTAAACGTGTCCTTTAAGTGTGAATGTTTGTTAACTGTCTACTTGTTTCTTGCATTCTGGTAAGATGTCTAGTAGGCATGGGCCACAATCTATTGTGGTTCAACATCCATTACCGACTGCTCCTGTCCATCTAGGTTGTGTATATACAAAACCAAGAAATAATGCTATCAATTTCCACGATGGTATCCGCATAGTAATTGAGTAAATATAGCCATTGAGCACAAGTGGGTTAAAATTCGCAACGTTTCGTCCTTCAGATAGGGGCCATTATCAAATGAAAAAAGAAGTAAAACATGGGCAAAACTACAAATCTAAACTTATATCATGTAATTCAAGGAAAATTAAGTAAAAATCTTCAAGTTTTCGTTTAACATCCAAAGTATTATTCGGTGCAATTATCTTGGCTAATAGTATTAACCTTGGCGGGTTGAATGATATCACTACTTTCAAAAGCCGACTCGTTTTGGAAACTTGGCAGCTTCTCTGATACCAGTTTTGGTTTTGGGTGGATATCACAACTTTCATAGGGCTGTGAATGTACAAAAGGTCACACCGTCGATCTCTCCCTTTTTTTTCCAAAGGAATTATATGTCCATCATTTTTCACAGACATAATTTTCACATTTGCTATTGCCCAATTAGCCGTTTCATAAGCCAAATTGACACGGTTTGGTCTATTGTACGGTATTTCCGTGCTTCACAAGCTTACGTTTTTTCAAACCTATTTTTGAGCACACACATAGCACACGCTATCAAATTCTGATTTTCGTTCGCTTTGCTCACTCAATCAGCGCATCCCCCTTCAGTTGCTCCTCCCGAGGTTAATGTTAATCTACGCAGTGAAGCTGGAATTGCTCACTCAATCACAAGTAATCCCATCTACTTGGCGGCCATGTGTTTCTAGATTAACCAGCAAACTTGGCTCATTATCAAACATACTTATTTTTAAAACATTACTTTTTTCCCTACTTGAATGGTCCTTGTGCTCACGCTCTGCATTTTGTTTCCAATTCTTCTAGCAATGAAAGATTCCGCTCTTACTGAAATTTGTTGTATTTGAGAGCTGGAATAATTGTTTCAGAGCCTTAGCCTGAAGCTGTACGTCATATAAACGATACAATGACCCACAACAACGATTGCAACATATAACAGTACGACGCAATACAATCAGCCCAACCGAATACAATATCTCACTAAATCTCCATCACAGAGCTCTGCTGACACAGTGCTACTCTCAAGCCACGTGATAACAGACGACACTTCCAACGACCACAACCACTATAGCAATTATGGCAGGTACAACGATGCACTAAACACAACGCAGTAGCGGGTACAGATGCTAAACGAGATTCACATGATCGGCAAGGTCCACAAGGTTCAGAGGCGCCCACCAATCACTTTACAGAAGCGTGCCACTGTGCACAGACGATGCATGTCATCTACCTTGCAATGAACAGGACAAAGAAGGGTTGCCGAAGGGGACACACCTCGTGACCAGTTGGTCAACTTACCACGCTGTCTGTTATGGAGGGTACAGTGCAACAGAAAGTGGGTCACAGTTTCATCAACTCTGCACCAACTACAGAGCGGGGACGCAGCCCATCCAAATCAATGCCTGTGACTTGACAGAAGGGACTACCTGTTCGCAAACGCGATACCAGGTGCGCTTCCCAAACACAGAGGCGATCAAGCACAGAGCTAAATTCACAGGCAAAGGTGCAGCTGAAACAAAGTGCGGCCCGTTGCTACCGTCTGCCAGTCATCGTTCAATGACTTCCACACTTTCACACCTAGTTACGTAGAGAAGATGGCTCGGAGCGGACTGCACCATAGAATAGATGCATTGTTGCTAGCAGACATGACAGCCTCCTTTGCAACAGCGTCGGCACACTCATTCCCGTAGTATCCGCTACGACCTTGCACCCACGCCATCGCAACATCAGATGTCTGAGTGGCCAGCCAAAGCTTTCAGCAGACTTCGAAGACAACCGGATTACTAAGATCCATTGCTGCTGCTGAACACTGCAAAACAGTCCGGCGGGACCAGGAGTCTGTATGGATTGTGTACGACGGCAGCTGTAAGTCTAGCAAGACGTCCAAAGCTACAGAATGGCCGCAAGCTCACAAATTAAACTGGAGGTAACATTTTGCAGCGCCCTGCCAACAGGTATCGTAAGAACTAGAATGCACACGCCAACGCCTCCAACCACCGTACTACTGACAAAGGAGGCATCACAGAAAACTGCACAGGGAGTAAAGTTCGCATCAAACACATCCTTATGGACTACAGCAGTCTGTGAGAGCACGAGGGAGCCTAGGAGCAACGGGTGGAGGTGTCTCGATTCTGCAAAATCCGCTTCTTAGACCACTGACCGCTTATCGACTGTGTATCCGCCGTGTCCTCGGCAATGGTGCGTATGTCTCTCAGTTCTTTGCCGAGGACACAGCGGACACACAGTCGATACAGCGGTCAGCGGTCTAAGAAGCGAATTTTGCAGAATCGAGACACCTCGACCCGCTGCTCCTAGGCTCCCTCGTGCTCTCTCAGACTGCTGTATTCATAAGGATGTGTCTGCCAGGTCACTCCTGCCTCTGCTCATGTTGTGGAGACACAGAGCCAAGACCAATTCATCAGATCGGAGTCATAGGGGTGGCTCACCCGCCTCCACCCAAACTGCTTGGACAAAGGTGGAGACAAGGCAACGGTAACAACTCGCAAAACAGTCGTTAATGCAGCTGTGAAGATGTCGCTGCACAGTAACCAAAAAAGGAAAATGGTAATCAATGACAGAGCGCACAAATGCCGTGTTCACAGAGACGCAGGCTCCTCTTCGAGCAGTCCAACTACACACTAGAAGACGGAGAACAGGCAGCCAACTAGCCACCCTCTCGTTGCAAGAGGCTGATATCAGCGGTCCAAGTCAGACCACATGACATCATGACACCTAAATACTTGACACATGAAGCGGCAGCAACAATAATACCACCAACACTTACTTTGCAGCAACAATGTATTCTGACAATCAAGTACTGAAACGATGCGCGTATAATACTTAATCATGCTGTAATAGACTGTTGGATGACTCTACAAATAATGGTTACAACAATAATTTTGCATTTGCATGCCACTTCAGGGCCTCAAGCTTCTAGCTGCAACCCTCAGTCTTTGCCTGTCTGCCGATATTTAGATTTGGCAACTTTCTCTAGTGAGTTATACAGGTGTCTTTATACGCTATGAGAATTAACATGGGATCCGTCGGATTTTAGCTAGCTACCTAGTTACCAGTAACACAAATCATCGTTATTTTGGACACTTTTTTCTCCATAAAGAGCACGTTCCCACATTTTGATGTTGAGGTTTTCTTCGTTACTGCACCCAACGCACCTGATTCCAACGATTGACAAAGATTTCGACCACATGGGAAATTTACACCAGTAGGCTGAAATCAGGTATAAGCTTGTTACAGTTAAAAGACACAGTCTGCTACAGTGGCCGGTGCCTATCTTTAGTTCGCCACAGAACGAAGACAGATAATCGATTGTACGTTTTTGGTAGCAGAGTGCCTTGTTGACATCCAAGATGGTTAAAAAAAAACAATGGCGGCCGTCGACTAAAGCCGCACCCTCCAGGAAGACTTATCCACTCATAAAATACTTGGAGGATTCAAGATACCCCGCGCACACAATAGTGACCGTTTTTTTTTTACATCTTACAACAATTAAGGTCTGAAAATAATTACATCTCACCTACTTGGCGGCGACACACTAGCGAAGAAAGAGTCACAAAGTTAGCTGTTGAGTGTTGGCTACAGTGTGTTTCTTCGTTTATTGCTAGTGTGCAACGGTTTCCAAGTTGCCAGTTTATGCTAATCAATACAACCAACTTGTCACACCTTGTTACAGAGATAAAGTAGTAGATGTGCCTGCTAATTGGGTTATAAAGGTTGCTAACCAGTGGTGAACTCGTCATACTAAGTTGAAGAGAAGCTAGAACTAATGTAGTTGTCTTTGAAAAAAAAAAGTTTCGAAGTGCAGGGCTGAGGAAAAAATGAAAAAGAAAGCTATAAAACAAGAAATCGGTGACGCGAAAACGAAAATGGGTATGAAGAAAAAGGAAGAAAGAGAAAAAGTAAGAATGAACGAATGAAATGGAAAGAACCAACGGAGAGTTTCCTCCCTTCTTTTATGAACTCGCTTTTTAATGTTCTGTCACTCACTTTCCATCAACCCACAGATTGCAATATTAAACTCAGTTTTAAAAACGAGAAGTGTCTTCTATTCGAATTTTCGTATTGATCCGCTAGAATTTTTTTCAATAGTTCACTTACTATCTCTTGTGTTATCTACACCAGAACGTGCACACAGCAGAGGAGTGCCCCCCTAATACCAATGTGTTCGTGTACTTTACTGATATACCAATATGGGACCATCGAAGTCACTAATGTTCAACCATAATCGTACAATCAACGTAACCTCATAGGTACAATCGATGTCAGTAGCGTTCAACTAAACCTTACACCAAAGTAAGAGCACAATCGTCGTTGGGAATAGTGTTTATCAAAGTAACCTTTTGGGCCAATTGATGTCAGTAGTGTTCAACTAAACCTTACACCAAAGTAAGAGCACAATCGTTGGGAATAG
>JAHWFP010231942.1:0-14033 GCA_023313725.1 Lithobius niger | reverse complement strand
TTCAACTAAACCTTACACCAAAGTAAGAGCACAATCGTTGGGAATAGTGTTTATCAAAGTAACCTTTTGGGCCAATTGATGTCAGTAGTGTTCAACTAAACCTTACACCAAAGTAAGAGCACAATCGATGTTAATTGTTTTCATTAAAGTAACTTCTTGGACCAATTGATGTCAACAGTGAACTAAACCTTACACAAAAGTAACTTCTTAAGCACAATCGGTGTCAATAGTGTTCATCAAAGTAACTTCTTGGACCAATTGATGTAAACAGTGTTTAACTGAACCTTACACAGAAGTAACTTCTTAAGCACAATCGGTGTCAATAGTGTTCATCAAAGTAACTTCTTGGGCCAATTGATGTCAACAGTGTTTAACTAAACCTTACACAGAACTAACTTCTTAAGCACAATCGGTGTCAATAGTGTTCAACTAAGCCATACATCAAAGTGACATTGTGGGCACAGTCGATGTCACTAGAGTTAGGCTAAACTGTCCATTAAAGTAACCAACTGGGGACAACAGTATTGTTCAAGCAGGTATCCACCACAAAAAATTGTATCCACCAAAGTTAATCAGGCATCCACCATCACAGCAGTTGTTAATTACCGAGTTCTAATGGTGGTATTAGGTTAGGTTAAATTTTTTGTTGTTACCTCCTTAACTTGCTAACCTAACCTAACCTTGTCTAACGATTAGATAATGGTAATCTACAACTACTGTGATAGTGGATACCTGCTGGACTTTGATGGATGTGCTGAATTTAGTGGTGCACACCAGTTTGAGCATACTGGGGACAACTGATCTGCATAATGTTCACCTAAACGCACATCATTGACTCTCTTGGGCACAGTCAATGTCAATAGAGTTCAACTAAACTGTACATCAAAGTAACCTAATGGAGACAATCAATGTCAGTAGTGTTCATTTTAACCGTACATTTCTGGAGATGTTTTGCGCATTACGCCAAGTTTTTCTAACAGCATTCAATTCCTGCTCGGTTAGCTTGCCCGCCCTTAAACTGCAACAAACATACAGTAAAAAAACATCGTCGATCAATTTAAATCACAGACGCGGAAACATTCAACTGGAAATTATTCCGCCCACAATGCTGGACAGTTTCACGTGCTGTCTTTTGTGCAACCTGATGAAACGCTTTGTGTTTCTTTGATGTGAGGAGTCTACCTTGACTGGACGAAACGCATAACTGATTATTGTGTCCTTTTTCAGTATTTTACAGCGCATTAATTTAGTGAAATACGCCGAACAATTTTTGTTTTTGTTTTTGATGCGTGTGTGTATGTGTTTTGACAAGCTCTCCGCTTAGACTTTCGTTTCTTATGACCATTTCTGCCATAGTCTCTACTTGTGTACACACGTATGTATGTTGTCAACTTGTAATTGATTTCAGTATTTCACAATCACCCTGCTGTTGAGTGATGCTACAATACGTGTTTCCCGTTGTGATGCTGATGCATCCACGTGTTAAGGCAACATAAGAAGGCAAGCTACCTCATAGTTATCGGAGGCTACATTGTGAACAATGACAGACATTTAATTACAGTGTTCAAAAAAGCGGCTGCAGCGATTACCTATCCAAAGGTCTTCGGCAAGCTTCTACCACTTTCCAAAAAGTAGAGGCTCACACCTCTATCACACACTGCAACAGCGCTCTCTATTATGTAATCTGAAAGCAGTAACCATCACAATTGCCGGTTAAAAATGTGTTAGCTTTTCGGCCTATGTAGATTTTAAATGTAATTGTCAACTTTTAGGCCTACTTTGTACCTGCCGGTTTAATTTCATAAGTAGCAGCTAGATGAGAGCTGGGTTCGTGAGTATGCTTATTCATTTGCGCAACACGTTGCGGCGGTTTGACGTTGCCGTGGCAACATGATTTTTAATGCCTAATTTTCAGCTTTTAGGCCTAATTTTTACCTGCAGTTTTAATTAAGCAAGTAGCAGCTAATCAGGAGAATTTCGTTCGAGAGCAAGCCTATTCATCCATGCAACACGGTGTCGAGACTATTTTAAACGAAGCTAATGTGTGTTGTTAACGAAATCCTTTGGTTTTACGGTCCGTGTTTTTCTGTCGTGTTTAAATGCAACAATCAAATGTTATTATTCGATTGAGTTACGTCAAGAAAGCCTATTAGCTAGGCAACGATGTTTTAATTTGCTGTGTTGTCTAAGTAATTTTTGGTCGCTGTATCCAATGATGAAAACCGTTTGTCTCTGGTTCTGAAGTTGAAAAAGGTGACGGACAGACAAAGTTGTTGTACAGTCTTCTCGGCCGTTTCGACTGTACAGAAGACTAACATGTAAAAGAAAAATAAATAAGAAACAATGGAAATGAACATTTCGAAACACATCACTTAAATTCACCAAAATTCGTTCTGTTTACTTCCTAATCATCTAATGCATACTTTAACATGTTTAAGTTAATAATAATAATAAAGGACTAAATCTTTTAATCATGCAGTTTAAATAAATTTTTAGCACCGTTTTTATTTTTTATTTTCTTTGAGTCATAAGTGAGTCAATCAGTCAGTACACCTAGACTGTCGCAAGTACTTTTTTACAAATCGGGTGGTGGCGCCTTGGAACTACCTCCCGGAGGCTGTTGTTTCGGCTACTTCGCTGGGTGTGTTTCGTGGATTGCTAAACAAAACCGATTTGTCCACCTACCTTAAGCGTCCATATCTGTGATGCAGCTATTAACGTCTTACAAGGAACGGTGTTAGTGGTAACATATGCAACCCTTCCGTCCTCCTTGTCCCTACTGGGTGCAGAATGCTTTATTTATTTATTTATTTAATGCTTATTTGGCTGAATCAAGTTTGAAAATTTGAGTGGTAAATTAAGATAAATTACGCCCAACTTATATTTTCTAAAGAATATTTTAAGTGCATAAAAAAAAATACTTTTTTCTCCGGAGCCTCAGCGTACTGTATATCTGTACACCTGTAAAATGGGGTAAAAAGTAAGTTTCCAGGCGCAACGCGAGGGGAAGTCGAGTAAAGCGAGCTGCAATAGCCTAGTGGTCACCATCCCCGCCTCCAAACCAAGCGAATGCCGGTTCGAATCCCACGACCGACGCAGTACTTAAAAAAAAAAAAAAAGCGTTCCACGGGTCTCCGGAAGTTATGGTGCATGGATTTTAACCCACGTTAGGTACGGCATCGAACTCTATGGGTTTGGTAGTCATACCCATTTATAAAAATCACAAAAATCCAAAACAAGTTTATTAGCAACTATTAAAATGGGACACATTTCTAACAGTTAAATTTATTAAAAGTCAGGCAAATTAGAGATTTTATAACCATTTTATGCCCAATAATTTCGTAAAGAGTTATTAAAGTTTTCAAAAATAATATAGGCTGGTATAGGCTTTTTTGTAATACAGCCTGGTAAGCTTTTGACTAGGTTATATCACCCAGTCAGCTTATTCTTTCAGTTTATGTAAACTAAATCTTTTGGATTTTCAATATTTCTTGTAATAACTGAATGAAGGATGCTGGTTGGCTACTTTTGAAACATTAAACCGACGTATGCAAACAAGCTATTTTAGCTTCGTAAAGTGTCGTAAATCACAATATATTTTAAAAAAAATAACTAACAAAAAAATGAGCTGGTATGTTTATAAGATAGCTTGTATCTAAATAGGCTAATCAAGTTTTTTTTTTTTTTTTATTGTACTTCCAAATTTCAACAAATCCACCACGAAGCCATGGCTTGTATGTGGTGTACATTAATCAAAATAATTACAGCAACAATTTTAAGGAATTTGAAAAAAAAAAACTCAAAATATAGTAATTTTTACAACAAATTCAATAAATATGAAAGAGAGCGGAAAAACCCTCAATATTTCACAGTATTTCCGTATTTCCCTACATCGGTATAAATGAGGACTGTTGTCGGCTCTCACGCAATGAGTTGGTGCCTTTCCGTCCACGATACCTAGTGGATCAGTCTAAAGTTAAACTATGTTTGTATTTCTTTGATGGACTACACTTCAAAACCGTAAATCAGTGCTTAAATTCTGTTAAGTGACGATCAATCAATTGTGCTTCGGCTATCGTTCTGCGAACATAGACCATGATGCTACGATTTTGATTTGTTAACAGACACGTAGAATATTCAAATGGCGACGGACTGGCAACGCACGTTCAACGTGATGCCGTCAGGCTACATTCGACACGTACGATGGCTGTCGAAGTTTTTGTCCACCTAATTCTCGAGTATGCCACACCGGTTTGGTCGGCTTCCTTAGTGAAGGACATCGACCTAATAGAGTCAGTACAGAGAATTTACTAAGCGCTTCCCTAGATGTTGAGATCTTCTGGAGCAGCTCTCCAGTTCGGGTCTTGAGCTGCTGGAACTTCGTCGACTGAGGTTCGACCTTATTCTAACATATAAAATTATACATAACCTTATTTCGGTCGATTTACCCCTATTTGACCTTTGTCCTCGTCTTCATAATACCTGGGGTCATCCCTGGAAGCTTGCGGTCCAGGGGTCTCAGCTTACGGGCCGGGTAGTCCAGGTTTGGAATGCCCTTCGTCCAATGACAGTATGAATGAACTCGGAGGGAGGCTTCCGCATACCCTCTTTTTTAAGAGAACTTGTTAGAGAGCCTGTATTAGCGGCTCAAAACCCTTTCGGCACCTTCCTTTAACAGTGGTAAATTATTATTATTATTATGTATTGTAATAATTTGAATTTGTAAATGTTGCACATACAAATACTTATGTATTTCGTGCAGAGTGGAACCACAATAAACTATTATTATTATTATTATTATTATTCTGAAAACACGGTTCAGTGTGGCAGAGCTTTTACCTCGGTCATCGAGATCTCCTCTAAAGTCCCTCCTCCCCCGTTTCCCAGCAAAGTCGCTGCACGACGGCGCCTCCCAGTAAAACCCAAAGATTTATGTTGGTGAACCACCCCACCCACCTTTTAACTCTTGCTCCTCAACGATAATCCGACAATAATAAAACAAATGGAATGTGAAACACGGTGCGTCAACGGTTTAGCGCAGAGGAAGAAGGGAAAAAGCAATATGGCGGTCGTAACTTTCAGGTTCGCTAGGTACTTAAAGCGCTTCGAAGAGACAAGCAGCAAGGGTCGGTCGGAGCCCCGTTGCTGCATTTACCGCTTATAGCACCATCTAATAAGCAAGAGTGGCGATTGTCACGAAGCCAGCACAGCTCTCTCAAGCGCCACACTTAATGCTCTGGTGGCCAGTAACCAGATCACCATCCAGCCAGCCAGACTCTTGAGAAGGCCACACGCTCCACTTGGTGCGAGACAGCACAGGCCGGCTCTAACACGCTTTTCGTCCTCAACACGAACAATCGCTCATCCGAGAGAACTGACTATAGCACGCTACGTTGAACCTCGACGTTGAGGAATCGTAACAAATCAAAGTAGCGGCTCTGGTAGCTGCTATTAGTGTCGTCTTATTTCTCCAGGTGCTCGTGTTCCTATAATTCCGGCTAATTTTCGACGCTGGGCTTTTTTTTCGCGACGTTGGAGCAGGACCGGATTTAGATCGATCCTGGGGCACTTGGTGTCGAGTTACTATCGTACTTGCGTCGAGCGCACCATGTATCTAGCGCACGTGCAGAATAGACAGTGTATACATGGTGTCCCAAAAGTTCCAGAACACCCTCACAACTTTTTAAGGGGTTGAAAGAAAATATTAAAACTCTGGAAATGTAAGTTTGGTTTAAGGATCTACCTTTTGTACAACCGCATTACGCCTGCCCCCCTTGGGAGGGCCCCCACCCCACAAATTCCCACTGGCCTGGGGGGGGGGTAGAGGAATACCTTATTTGAAAGGTCATCATTAGGTAAGTAAAGTGCCGCAATAGTTCGATACGATGAGCCCATCCAAAATGGCAGCCGATCAAACATTAGGAATTTCCTCTGCATCCTTATGTCGTATGCCGCTCGCACACTGAGCGACTAACGGAGCGCCCGCGCGGCCCGGTTGCTGCAGCCAATGAAAAAAAATGATTAGTGCGTGGTTTTACATAAACGGTAAGAATTCTCGTATCGAACTATCGTTGCGGCACTTTACTTACCTAATGAAGACCTTTCAAATTAGGTATTCCTCTACCCCCCCCCCCCCCAATTCCATTGGAAATTTCTGAGTTGGGGGCCCCTCCCAAGGGGGGCAGGCGTAATGCCTGTTGTACAAAAAGGTAGATCCTTTAACCAAACATACATTTCCAGAGTTTCACTATTTTCTTTCAACCCCTTAGAAAGTTGTAAGGGTGTTCTCGGACTTTTGGGACACCCTGTATAGCGGGCAGGCAGAGTCTACACCCGGCGTTTCAAGCACTGTTAACGAAGCAGACAGTCAGCACCTTAATTAAGAACTATAATTACTTTCATTAACTTGGAATGGATTGTTTCAAGCAACTGTTCATTTGCCGAGGTAGATGAAACTTTTTAGGCTGTGCAAAGAAGGGAGCCCACACCCGGAATTTTAACGACTGCTTGCGTCGTTCTCTGTCGGATTACAAACATATCCATATGTACAGCAGCGCGCCCCTTCTGTCGGTTAAATAAATACGGTTGCAAACCTATTTACGTTTCCTTATGGACTTTTATGTAAGACTGCCTGTGCGGGGAATCGACCCCACGACCTTTGAAATCAAAGGCCGAGGTCCTACCGCTGAGGCATACTGACACGGCCAATATGCTCACTGCGTTGTGGCAGGAGCATATTCCTATGTAAAGCAACACTCGGCAAGCGTTTTAACGTTCAAAAAGGCTGTACCACATAAAAGAGAGGTAGTCAGGCCAGTTAGTAAAATCCTACGAAAACTTTTTAAACTATCACATGTAAACCATTTTCACGTGGTTTTATAGGTAAAACACCGTTAATTCAGCAGGTTGCTGCGATGATATCAGTGATGGGCGCAAGTCAATTCCGGACTTGAAATTGATTAACTCAATTCCACTTTTGTGGACTTCATGGCATTGATTCAACGTTGGGCAGTTCTAGGTTATGAATTGATAGAATTGATGTAATTAATCTCCAATTTCGCTCGACTCGGGTAATCGCAGAAATTCTTAACTGACTATATAGGTAGGAAGTGACTTGATGACTGTGAATTCAACCCATATTGTGCTCAGGTTGACTTGACTGCCAAGTCATCCAATGGACTAACATCGCCTAGATTTTTGATTTGATTTTTATTTGACTTAAAATCCCTTGTTGTGACCCGATTTGACTCAACCTGAATTGCAGGTGCAGTTACATCCAATTTAGGACAATTCCACAATATCCAAATCAATTTACCCAATATTCAGCCACTCCCAATTTAGAACAATTCTACAAAATCCAAATCAATTTACCCAATATTCAGCCACTCCCAATTTAGAACAATTCTACAAAATCCAAATCAATTTACCAACATCCAGTCACACCCAATTTAGGACAATTCCACAAAATCTAAATCACTTTACCCAATTTCAGCCCCCAAATCATCTTAATTTGCGGCAATGTTTACAATTTTGCAAAAAAATTACTTGAAATTATGCTGGACTTGGGTGAATTGGTGGAATCAAATGGAATTGGTCAAAAATATTTCCTGAATCAACCAGTAATTGACTGGAACTAAGACTGAAATTCATTGTTCTTGCTTAGAATTAATTTTAAATAGCAAATACGGCATATGGTATTGATTAGAACTGCGCTGAAATATGGCAGTGACTTGGTTGGAATTTTATTTTTTAATTGGAATGGAATTGCTTATCAACAGTATTTATAGAAATTGGTTTGACTTGACTATACCACGAGCCACGGCTGTTCGCCGTGATGTCATCACGAGTTAGCCAATGACGAACGAGAATAGCGGATCTTTAACCATCTGAGTGGACTAGCCCAGTCACGTAATACGCGCGTCACAGCAAACAGCCTTGGCGCGTTGTTTAGTAATTGCTCAAATCTGTTGAAATGGAATTATGCCCCTCTCTGATTATTACTGAGGAAACGAAAAATAACAGTTTGATTTATTTTCACACGGTTTTATACGTAAAAACCTATAAAAATCTTTCACACTATCACGGGAAAAAACAAGTAAACCATTTGGTGGATGTTCCTTTAAATTCCCGCGCGTCACTGAACCACTGCCAAACACACCATGCTCTTGTTCAAATACCTTCGTTGACGTTGTTCCAATTTGTAATTCGCTGTGTGAAGAGAGTTGAGCGAACGTGAGGATGGTCGGTGGGGGGAGGTAAAGAGGAAGGCATGTACCTTTAATCCCATGGCGTTATTGCCAATAACGACACGTAGTATGCAGATTTAAGGTCCCGACACATCATTTTATCGTTTGAACTGCAGGGTTAACCGGGTTTCAGGGTTCTCGGCTATGAAAGGCTCCAAAACTAATAACAACATTGCTAGCCGTTCGATGTCGGTCAAAGTGATCGATATTAATGATTGCGACTCGTGAGTGAGTGGATCAATAGCTAATAACGCCAAGGTGACTTTACGTCTAAGTCTGTCCACCATACATCGGCTTGGTTTCCAAGAGGGTGCCCTTTTAACAAATCAAATATTAAGTCCAATGGATCAGGACACAAACACCTACAATAGGGCAGCGACACATCCGTTGTATTATTGTATACGTATAACTCTATGCTGGAGCCAGTAACTGGGATAACTGCAAGGGTCACTGGAGGGGGAAAAGAAGGGCGTCTTACAGAAGACAATGCTGTTAAGAGTGGATTTCTTATGCCTATAATGCGCGATTTTTGTCGATTTGTTAGCAGTTGCTGACATTTTTAAGCAAGTGGAATCTTTATTTTCCGATTACAACCTAGCAGCATAAGGGATTGGAGAAAACAACGTTTTTTTAAGCCTGTGAAATCCGCTTTCAAAGCACTGACTTGACTAGAAGTGCCGTTGTTTAACCCTCCATTTCAATCTAGTGCCCCTTGCAGCTATCTCTCTTGTAGCCAATATGACGTCACGCGACGCTGCTCTATTACTCTATCAGGCAGTCGTCGCAAATGATAAAAACAGAAAACAATTTAGGGCTTACGACAGATTTTTTTTAAAGTGGTTTCGTGTTTTTTTTTTTATTGCTTTCGTCCACTTTCATTTTGCTTTCGTTTGAATTGCGCTGAATTTATGGATGTTTTGGATCTATAAATTCTTGGTACAACATCGGACGAAATCAAAATGAAAGTGGACGAAAGCAGAAAAAAGAAGGATGAAATCAACGTAAAAAACCTGTATCTTTGACCTTTTTACTTTACCCATAACTGCTTCGTTAATTTTATATCTCCACAGTAGTAGTGGTAACCTAGACGGGACTCGAACTAGCAACTTGAAGGAGCTCTTTAACGTGAGCCACACGCTTCTACCAACTCGGTCACGGCCGTCTCTAGAGTTGGCTTGTTAAGGGAACCTAGTGTTGTTGTCATTTCTCCATTGTTGCCCATCCCGTGCTTGTGTTTGGCTAGATTTTGCTCGAGCTTAGCACTTAAAACGTTAAGGGGCTTGCATTCCCCTCTGTCTTTCCGTCCTAAAACTCTTGTTCTTTATGTTGGAAGCCACTGAGCACTGGTAGAGGTTTCGGTTTCAGTACAAGGTCCATAGACCAACCTGCCTACCCACCTACCTACTTACGCATTCGTCGGTAGACCGGTCTACAGGAATATGGGGGGGGGGGGGGGTGACGACGAATGCGGCAACCTCCTACCCCTAATTATTTATTACATACGACATGCATACGGGTCAGGTCTTAAAATGACCTCACATAATTTGGAGACACAGAGAGCTTATACAAAAACTTGTCCTCTTCCCCCTCCCAAAAAAAATCCTTAAAAGTCAGCATCGGGGAAAATGCACCTCAGATGGGCAGAACTACAAGTTGCCAAAGAGGGAAAAAATTCCGCAAAGGTGGTCTTACTGCATCCCCCACTATAAATTCCTAGATTAGTCCCTGCTATGAATGCAGTCGCGTCAATCCATGACAATAAGACCATGAATTCTTGTTTCTTGTTGGTGAGTGTAATTTATTGTTGATCTCGGTTCTTTGTTTACTCCCCTAACGAACGAGTCATCAGAGCCAAAATCGGTAACGTCTTGAAATTTCAGACCAGCTTATGACTTCTAGCTCGTGATAATGCGTCGCATAAGAGCTTATTTAGGCAAATAGTGTTAGAACTATGCGACGGAATGAACATTTAACCCTATAATTTACGCAGGCTTAGCTAATGTTTTTGTTTCTTTGAAAGCAATTTTAGGTGCATTCCTTCGTTTGATGTATGCTTTAATGACAACACAGACACGAGATAGTGTCACAGTACATTTCACAGGTTTGCCGTGTTGGTAAACACGAAAATAATTATTATACTAAAAAGGTATTGATTTAGGCCTAAATGATAATAAAACTTTAGCTTAATCCATTGACAGCAGATGAGCGATCCATTAAATCGTTAAAAAAAGTGTCACAAATAATGCCTAAATTGCATCATATAAAAAGGTGTTAAATAATGAAAATTAAAATCAAATATATTTGTAACTCTTGAACAGTGCCGCAGTTAAGTGGGGGGGGGGGGGGGTGCCAAGTGAACAAGGCACCCGTAGGGAGAGCGAGGGAGAGCGAATTTCGTAAAGGTAAAGCCAACATTTACCACATGCGGTTTGTAAAAATACGACGAATTGTTGTAGCAGTTTGCGGCAGCGCAATGTTTATTTGCCGGCATCTTTGAATGCCAATGTGGGCCGGCTTAAGCTACGATATCCAGCGCCATGCTGTCTGTACTACTGTGGTCCTTGGACTCTTTGTGCTAGTAAGCCCTTCTGTGAGTTACGTTGCGACTGTAAGAACTGCTAGAGTTTCTATCCCGTGGTGGCAACCCGCCTTTAAGCAATCGTGGATTTGAGTGCCGGATTACTTGTAGACAATCGATGGTCGAAACACTTGCACATTATGTCATTTACGATTTGGTAGTTCATGGATGGCGCCACACAGCACCTTCAAACACTCACCATACAGCTCATCGCCTCTCCACAGATCAGCAAAGACGTTCTTAAAGGAGAGGTAAATTCTACGATCTTGAAGTGGTGACGTCACTGTTGAAGCATTGGGCTCACTGGCTCTTCGAGGTGGCTTTTAAGCTGAATCCGACTTAAGATGGCAGATCTGCAATTTTTCTACGCTGGGATTATTTATGCATTAAAACATAATTAACAAATGGCAGAAATTGTCGTCACACAAACCGTCCCCAGTAACTGCCAGTATTAACTACATAGCAACACCCTTCACAATGCAAATAAAACGCAAGCGTTACGGTGAGAATACGTTCTTAAAACAGTTGACATGTGACGTCACTTGTAGTCGATGCGGGTTTTTTGTATGTAATCGTTGGCTGAGTAATTCTGTGGGTTTAAAAACGTGCTCATCATTAAACGGAAATCCCCTCTTAAAGCAGCCGTTTTGTTAGACCCTATCTTTAAATGGAATCCCCTTTAATCCGATTTCGGTAGCCCGGGGTGAATGACCCAAAAATCAAGGCTCCAGAATCTAACTGGGGAAAATTCAATGTGCGGCCTTGCCAGTTCGTCGAGCTTACGGCGTAGTGATGTGGTCCAATTGGCGGCCTCTGCCTCCAAGGCCTGCCATTGGCTGATTGACTGAGTGGTGTTCCATGACTTGCACGCGACAAAGTGCAGCCCGTCTTGTTAACTGTCAGGTTTCTTAACAACCCGCAAATTACCGAACCCTCGCGCACGCGTTTCATTACACGTGGAGAAATGACGTAATGATGGGCGTCGAGTGACTCGGCTAATGGTACTTAACTTTCTTGACGTAATTTAAAGGCGCATTGCACTTTTCACTCTCATTCAAGAATGCTGTTTTTGTTTAGACCTAACCTAAAAAGTGAAATGAACAGTTCACTTGAAGTAAATGACTTGAAATAAATGTCCACGTTGTGGTTGAAGTTGTTCAGTGACACGCACTGAGGGGGGAGGGGGGAGATATTGCCCCTGTCCTTTTCACAAAGTGCCTTTTTTGTAAAAAGAAAAAAATGGCGTTTTTGTGTCGATAATAGCTGGTGTGGCAATCACAAACGGTCTAAAAAGGCCACAAAATGGGGCCAAAAGGGCTAAAAAAAACCTTGCCAGAAAAGGGCAAGAAAGCGTTTCAGGCGGACTGATCTGTGAAAGGTACTCGTGACGCGTGATACGCAGATAATAAACTTAAAACAACTGCATTGACACTAAATTATTAAGTTTAACAACAATGGCTTCGTGCTACTTACCTCTTTGTCCACTCGACGTCAAAACAAAGACTCTGGAGGGTTCATTTCATGAATTTCAACCAGAAGAAGAGACAAGCAAGATACGTGTGTATTGTACTGTATAATTATTGTGCTAGGTCATTTTCTATTCTTATTAAAAATGTTTAAACGATCCTTTGGCGTAGCAATAAATCGTCCGAAGGCTTCAAAGATACTCACCGTTACAGTAAAATAATCTTCGTTCAGTGGTGCAACATCTGGAAATCTAATAATGAGAAGATACCACGTTCTTGTGAGTCCCGCTAACGCTAATCAATGCTCTGTTGTGGGTGCTTTCTGACGGCCTTCTGACGGCCTTGGACGAGCGGCTCGCGTGCTACGTGAAACCGAGCCTTTAGTCTTCCTACATATAAGTAAGCTGTGGTCGTGGTGGCCATTTTGTCTTTTCCCCTAATGTTGTTGTAGATCGGGCCGAATAGTTTACCGCCATGGCTTGGCGAACTTCGTCTTCCCATGTTCAGAAAAGGATAAAAATTTCCGAAGGGCAGAATACACATGTAGTGCCACTCTAACAATGCCAATAGTAAATATTTGGGTGAAACAAGTTCCCACTTTCAACCATTAACGTCAGAGGGTGCCGTCGTCAATGGACCAAGTTTTGTTATTGAGCGTCGTCATGGAGATCGACACTATTTAGCGTCACTAAAGCAAAATGATTACGGTAAGAATACTGTATTAATCACTTAAGAGTGTCCTAAATTAATTTTTTTTAACTGTGCTGGTCGAGTTTTCTTCTTTGTCAACTTCAACTTTGTCTGTCTGTCCGTCGTCTTGTTCAACTCCTCCAGACAGAGACAAATGATTTTCAGCATTACATTCTGCGACCAAAAATTAACCAAACGGAATTTAAAAAAAAAAGTATCAAACGGAAGTGGCCCACAAGTGACCTGAAGTGGCCTTCAATTGAGCCCATCATCTATGGAACGTTGCCAGATAGAGACAAACGGTTTTCACTATTAGATTCAGTGTCCAAATATTATTAGTTAAATGGAATTTTTAAAAAACCGGAAGTATCAAACGGAAGTGGCCTACAAGTGACCGGAAGTGGCCTCAAGTGAGCCCATCATCTATGAAACGTTGCCAGAAAGAGACAAACGGTTTTCACTATTAGATTCAGCGTCCAAATATTATTAGTTAAATGGAATTTTTTTTAAACCGGAAGTATCAAACGGAAGTGGCCTACAAATGACTGGAAGTGGCCTTCAAGTGAGCCCATCATCTATGGAACGTTGCCAGATAAAGACAAAATGTTTTCACTATTAGATTTGGTGTCCAAATATTAGTTAAATGGAATTTAAAAAAAAAACCGGAAGTATGAAACGGAAGTGGCCCACAAGCGACCGGAAGTGGCTGAGAAATGAACGTTGCCAGACAAAGACAAACGGTTTTCAGTATTAGATTCGGTGTCCAAATATTAGTTAAATGGAATTAAAAAAAAACCGAAAGTATGAAACGGAAGTGGCCCACAAGTGACCGGAAGTGACTGACAAGTTTTAAGTAAGTAAGTAGTTTATTTCGACGGCTCAAACGAATAAGTCAGGTACAATAGAAAGGCACATGATAACGAATAATATTGAGGTAATATTGAACACATTATTTGTTGACAAGTACTATTTTGAACATAAATCCATATTAGACATTATTAACAAAAATTAACACGAAGTAACAGTTTAAGAACAAAAAATAATAATAATCAC
>JAHWFP010231940.1:3983-40420 GCA_023313725.1 Lithobius niger | reverse complement strand
GGCATTGATATATCTACACGGCATTGATATATCTACATGGCATTGATATAAATCTGTAAACTTTGCAACTTAAATTCGTCACTCCCTTATTGCCCAAGCATTCAACAATTAGGGACTGGTAATTGTCCGGCCTAGACCTCCAATAATCTAATTTACACAATGGGGGAAGACTAATGGGGGATGAATGTTTGTTTCTTCTAAATGATAAAATAAAAATCCACAGAAAGAATTTTTTTATTATTAGGAGCGGCGTTAGTGGCTTGGGCCCTGCCGTTATCCTTGCCTTGTGGCTAAAGTTATATTATTATTATTATTATTATTAAATAAAGGCCCACAATTTGCTTTTTATTTCCCAAACACGGAGTGAAAAACAGAAAATATCTCAACCTGTTTCGTCGGGCCTGTGGAACGAACCCTCGGCTTTAAAGAGTGGTGGTGATGGTTGAAGGGGGGGGGGGAGGGAAGGAGTCCTCATCGCCCCTTCCGCGGTCGCCTATGACCTGGTCGCCTATGACGCGATTGCATTATTAAGTTGTGTTGTCAGCGTTGTTACTTTCTAAGGAATTCCTTAATTGGTCTATGCTGTAACACAATCCGGTTTTCAGCACTTCTGAAAGAGTTTGTAATTTTATCTACTCAATGAAATTTTTACGTGAATTGGCACAGCTTATGGGGGGAAAATACTAATGATGTTGTGATGCATACTCGTAGACGTCCGTCCGCATGTACGAGTAATTAACCTACAATGGGAACGAATGGGAAACAGGAATTGCAAGGCATCCTCAAACTGGATAACGAAATTGGCGTGTGTGTGTGTGGGCTAGCCCTCGTATTGCTTGATCCCACACTGACCTTGCCTATCTGTTGGAATGCGGTCTTGAGGGAGCGTCCCTCTCCCTGCTTGTCCGTCCATCAGCTGGTCAGAATTGCTCGAGGCGTTGGCTTGCTCTCCCCTTCACTCAGCTGAAGACACAACTCGACAGACACAACCTTGGCCTTGCACAGGTTAGGAGGGAGAGTTGAACTCTATGCGGGGGCGCCAACAGAAAATGGTGTTTTTCAGGCACAGTTCGAACACGTTTTGCTGTAATTTGCAAATAATGATTTTTTTGTGTGGCTATAAATCTACTTATACCACGGCTGTGACGTCACGCTAACTCAACGCCACGCTAAATTTCCGTAGGTTAAATCCTGTTAACCAACACCGGAAGTATGCGTCATCGCAAAAAGTGCGGGTTATCAAGTTACCCAACACTTTTGCCGATAACCCACACTTTGAAACTTCCGGATCACGCGACCAGGAACGCACACACCAACAACCAAATACAGCGTGCAAAAAAAAGTAACGCAATAAAAACGTACAAAAACTAATTACTAATGAACGAAATCCGATTCCTGAAAACTCTCACACGTCTGGCCTTTAGGCTTGTTCACTCGCGTTACCTCCCCAGTCCCCACCCCCTCTCCCTCCCTCCACAAACTGAAATGGAATGACCTTCATTCATACCGATACCCTATTACCGTATTTTTTAAACAATTCTCAAATTACAAACGTACAAAATGAATTACTTACCTTCCCAGAATGTCCCAGCTTTATCCCTGCTGTCTCACATATTGAATTATTCGCTCCAAACACCATAAACGCTTCATAAACACGAGGAGGCTACAGCGTAAACCAAACCGACGCTTGTGTCTATCTCCCTCTCCCACCCCCTCCACAAAGTGTGAGCGACATTGACTCGTCCACCTATCATACACGTCCCCCTCCACAAACTAAAATGGTATGACCTTCATTCAAATCGAGGATACTGATGATTAACGTTTTCTTGAAGCAATTTTCACAAAACACAAACACGTTTTAATATGAGTTGGCTTGACGTACCAACCGTGGTATAAAACAGTTATATGTTAGAAGCGAGAGGTTATGGATTTTTAACCAACGAACGCGATTATTGGCCCTGCTCGAGTATGCAAAGGTCGAGGGCGTTCTAACCAATAACTATTACTTCTTTAGGTAAGATTTGTAAATCTACCAAAGAAGATGGCAATAAATTACTAAATCGAGAGTGAAAAGTAAATATTTATAAATCTGTGGCAGCAAACGATTTACGTTGTATAATCTACATCATTAAAAACGTGTGATGTGCTGTGTTTGTACCTGTACTCCTCTGGAACCAAGGCACCTACAAAGATGGGAGTAGGACTAAATGAAAGATAATTAAATTGCGCTTCGGTTAGACCTCTTTTCATCGCAGTAACTTGATAATTATAACCCTCAAAAAGCGAAAAAACCTTGCAAAAATAACGTCAAAGGTTTTTTTTTTACCCTCATGATGTTTGTTCATGACGTCGTAGCATGTTCATGCAAACCTCCTCGAGCGAAGCGAAACTACGCCAATGGAGTGAGAGAAGCAAGCGATGTGGCTAGTTTTATTTAATAATGACAGAAGTTTAAAACCTGTTGTGGCCTGTACTAGTTAAATCTTGGCCTACTTTATTTATCATTTGTCCGTCTCGATTTAATATTTGCACCTCTGGACTCTGGATATGGACTATACACAGGAGCGTATCACAAGTAATGAACCGGAGTCCACTGTTTCCTTGTATCATCTCCAATCGAAATGAAACCTTGGTCAGCTTGGAGAGTTGGATGACCTTGGCATGTCCGTTCAAGGTCATCACGTTTCTAACTTTTTACTCAAGCGTCATAGATCACTAGTGTAAATTTGGAGATGTTCGGTATCACTACCAATACTACCCGAAAATCCGTCAATAACTACAAACGTTATGGGCAAAAGAAACCCGCTAAAATAATAAGGACAGCGTGTCAGGCAGGGAAGCATGGACAGTAAGATGCTTCTCTGCCTGACACGCTGTCCGTATTTTTGTGCGCTTTTCTTTTACCCATAACGTTTGTAGTTATTAACAGATTTTCGTTATGTCTTTTTTGGGTAGTATTGTTTAATGCTTCCCAGCATATTTCAAATGTACACGAGTAGTCTACGACGCTCGGATAAAAAGTTAGAAACGTGACGACCTTGAACGGACATGCCAAGATCATCAAACTCTCACGTACAAAGACCCCCTAGCGACTTTGTAAGTTAACTTTGTAAGTTAACCAAGGTTTCATTTCGATTGGCGATGATACACAAGAAACCGTGCACCCTGGTCCTTTACTTCTGTTATATCCTGTGGATAATCATGCGCGTGGCTGGCTATTCCGTAATTCGTTGTTACTCCTTCGATTAAGAAATACGATTCACGCTGTACCCCCTTCTTCCTCGTCTCCCTCCGTTTGAAGTACAGTGGACACGTCCCATCACTTTAAATAAGCATGTAGAAAATTAGTATCCAGGGGACGATATGAAAACCAGGGCGTTTGCCAGTAGGTATAGTATCTTGCATTCTCGCAAGGCCAGTTTTTGGTTTGCTTCGTTGACCTTGTGGTCTATTGTTTAGTTATCGCATTATTGACAAAGTTGTTATTGTCATTATCATTATCATTGTCTGCGGCCTTGCAGTGCTGGAAACACCGGTTCTCGTCAGATCCCCGAAGTTAAGCAGCGTTGGGCTGGATTGATACTTGGGTGGGTGACCGCCTGGGAACCTGGCTGTTGCAGACATAGGGCCTTAGGGCTTCGGGCAGATAACCAGGAGTGGTTAACGCTCGTTAAACCCTTTTTTATTGTCATTATCGGACGATCTGCACAGTGTTGTACTGGCAGCTGAGGGGTAAGAGCAGTCGACGTGCTATCAGAACACCTGGGCACGTGATGAAAAGTGAATTTTTGTATCTATAGATAAAAAATTCATGTTGTAACAATCTAACATCATAATTTGCTAGCGGGGAAAGCGATGAGGAGCATTTGAGGATCTGGGCAAATGAGGATCAGGGTAAAAACCTCTGCACCACTGTTGCTGAACTATCGTCGAACATATTTGTACAACAACGATTTGCATTGTTATTTACCGAGACATTGTTGTAAAAGTATAACGAGCCATTGTTGGCGAGGTTCATGGCCCGCATCAAGAAAAATTAGTAACAGATGTAGTACGAACAATGGAGTTTTCAAGGAAATATTGATCAAGTAAAATTCACTCGGTGCGGTAAGTACTTCAATGCCATCATCTCTTAATGGTGCACACACTTGAGAAAAGCAACAAGAATATAAAAAATAAAAAACAATTCTCCACTCAACGCCCGAACTTAGTTTGGGTGTCTGGGCAAACACCTCTGCGCCATCTGTTGCCGCCACGGATAATTGCTTTGCCAAAACTAAGGCCGAGTGAGGTTGCTGAGCTTGGCTGACATGAATGTTCGGTGCTGCCGTCTGGTGGTCGATATTGGATATGCGTAGTGTTGCGTAGTTATAATTTTGTGTAATACTCCCTCCCCGAGTGGCCGGTGGTGCAAGTGGTTTTTGGTGAGCGGGTTGCATCGGATGGGAAGAGATTGGTGCTACGTGGTGGCAAGGAGGGGTTGGGTTGGCGGCCAGCTTGTGTAAGAGAGAAGAGGCTGGCGCAACATGGCTGGGCCCGTATTTTTTGTGGGGGGTTGCACTCCTCTTCCTGCTGTAATCTGGTGACAAAGAGATTGTAATGTAACGTGGTGGTGAAACGTTTTATGCATCGTGACGCTTAATTGTAATTAATTAATTCAGCATAGTTATTTCCCCGGCCGCAGTTTCTTGCCATTTCCGGAAAAGATTGCTCAGGGCTGGAAGATTTGCGACCCATGATTGTTGATCGTATAATGGATAAACGTCTAACTGGATAAACTTCTAACTGTGGTTTTGATGTTATATGTATAGCCTCAGCGAGCGAGGCAGGGACATTATATCATTTTCCATTATTCGAGTTTCCTGTTATACGATTTTCCATTATATGAATTTCCAGTTAGACGATTTTCCATTATACGAATTTCCTGTTAGACGACTTTCCGTTATACTGTTATACGGTGTACATGCGATTTTCCAGTTAGACGACTTTCCGTTATACTGTTATACGGTATACATGCGATTTTCCAGTTAGACGATTATCCCTCGCCCCAAACAGTCTATGAAAGCATCTAGGGCACAGAAAAAAGTCTACTTTGACAGATGGCTTAAACCTCTTACATTAACAGTAGGGCAATATGTCGTCCGCCGCACACGTACACTCATAATGCAGCGTGACGGGTGGCTGCATCTCTCGCTTCAAAATGGACTGGGCCGTTCATAATTTCAGCACAGAAATCTGAAAAAACGTTCATGCTACGCGATGTTAAAGATGGGAAAGAAATTGGCTCACTAAATATCGCCCAGCTTACACATTACTTTTTTTCCGGAGGGCATACATCTACCAGTTGTACAGGGAGTTTAAAAAAAACCGCTACACGTTCAATTTTTCTAAGTCCAAAATCATTCCTCGTCGCTATAACCCTTATCCCTAACCTCAGTAAAGAAATCATGAAAGTTATTCCTGACCTCAGGAAAGAAAGCTTTTAGTTGCATTTCAAATGAGAACGCAAAAGGTAACAAAAGCATGCGACAACCCTGGTGGGGGCATGGGGACCAACACAAACAATAAAAGCTGTAACACGCTATTTACTAATAGCAGGGCACACCTTGTGTGAACGCACATGGTGCACCTTGCAGTTACATAAGCTACTTGGCGACCAGTCAACTTCAGTCTACACCGGTACTTGCCCGAACGCCAACAGCCGAGAACGAGGCTACTCTATTGTTCAAACCAATTAGAGCCGGCTCTTACCTGTTAGCGGTTACGCAACGTAAAGCCTCAAGCTACTGCCATTGTTTCGGCTCTCCTATAAATTGAGAGCCCGGACAATGGGTCGGGAGTTGGAACGGGGCAGGCAACTGAAAAGGTTGTCTCCCTGGACTCTGCTAGGATTCGACCAAGCTTCTAAACTTGAGTTGAATGCCTAATATGTTTCTCGGGGCAAGGCCCCCTAGCCTTGCATTAAGGAGTAAATTGGTTTGAGATATTCTTAAATTCAATCGTCGACTCCCTGAGGACGTCACATATTTTGGGGGCCTGTTGGGATTTACCTAAATCTTCAGGATAGGCAATTCTTGTTTTTCAAACCTTCGGGATGAAAATAAACAAGAAATATTTCAGCGGATGATTTTCGCGTCTCTTTGTTCACTACGTGTGGTGAAAAAAGCAGCGAAAAATACTTGGTAAAAGTACCAGAGAAAAAAAAAATTGGTTTTTTTATTCTTAGGGAAACGACCAAATTGGGGGCAGTCTCTAGGACCCAGCCGGTGACCGTGTGCTCGGGAATCCTACAGTAACCAGAATTTTTTTTAATGCCAAACCCGTTGGTAGTTAAAATAAAAATGCAACCCACTTTCTTTTCCGTGAGGAGTTTAAAGTAAAACAGTTATTAAAACATGCTCGCAATGGGTCATTCAAAATCCGGTGTAAGACAATTGTATAACACTGAGGATTTTTTTTAGAACCCAGCCAGTGACCGCGTGTGTGGGAAAACCTAGAAAATCAGTTTTCAAGGTGTTTGATTACATGTGATCAAATGCTTGAAGACAACTCCGTTCTTTATGCAAATAAACAACGTTAAACAAGGGGGAAGTTGTAGACTCACTGAGCACCTGCAAAAGCCGCGTTTATTTTCGCTCGAAGGCAAAGGAAGGCAGAAATATAACCACCTATTTTCTGAAAAGGAAATAAAGTTTTAAACGCAAAACACTGAAAGTCAAGGGCCGTAAACCTTGCTTACAGATATTTGTAAGAGTGGAACAAGTGAAGGAGCACGCTTCTGAAACTACGAGTTGAAAGTTGAATTGATCAATAACGAGCTAACTGAGCCCTAGTTATTCTGAAAGCATTACAACTAGTAAACTTAAGAACACGAAGTTTGTGAACCAAAACAAACTTAATGTTGAAGTGAATAGGCTTGGATATAAACCTTCGAAGGGGTCCAGACCGGAAAATCACTTCTCAAGAGGGAAAAGAAAAGAAAGCGGGAATGCCAGAATTTTTTTTTCTCCCAATTAGCAAATTTACAAGTGTCATAGCGAGTAAGTAAGCAACTTTTAAGTCACATCTTTAAGTAGTGATAATTTCTGACATGGAAAACTCATGAAAAAGGATGAGGCCAGGGGAAGGCAGAAATGCACCACTGGTGAAATATTTAGGAGAGGATTCTGACGATTTGTGGGGTACAGATGAGGACATTTTTGAACCTGAATTTTCGGGTCTGGAAAAAAGCCTTGTCTCCAACGCACTTAGAGCGGTCGGATATTGATAATCCGCGTAGAATTGGAGCAGTTCACGCAGATTTCCGAAACTGGGCAGAAAACTGTCCATTACATGATGACTTTCGGACTAATGCGTTACAATAGCTGGAAAACTGTTTAATTACAGGTCGAAATAGAGCGAATGTCTCATCACAACCTCTGACTGTTTCTCAACAGAACGAGAACGTGAGGAGGCCATGCCACTCCACTCCTTCTGCCTACAACAGACGACAAAATCGTACTGTTGACTCGGGCAGCAATACAAGGAATCCTCGTGACCGTGATCCACAGGGAGTTACCGCTAACCGAGTGGATCAGGACACGTGCGGTAATCGTGTAAGTTGGAGACAACCGGTACACCAGGAACCGGAAGTAGACATGTGGAGACGTAAAGAACTTCGACATGTCTACGATTTGTCACCAGAAAGGCCTAGGAGGGTGGAGAACAGGAGGACGCACACCCGGACTGGCCAACGCTACGAAAATGGGGGTGAAACCTGTGAGCGTAGGGATGATTTCTCTGAGCACACCTCGGCACGGAATTCTTTTCAAGGATTTCAGGTGAAGGCTCCTAAAGTCGACATGCCAACGTACCAAAGGCATGGCGATGAGAAGTCTCAAGTGCATTTTTGCAAAGTTTTGCAAAGTACGCAGGTGCTTTAAAACTAGCAGAAAGGTACGTGTTGCAAACGGTCATTCCTCTCGCAATGCAAGGCGAGGCGGAAAGATGGTTTAGGGTTTTCGGACCTTTTAAATCTTGGGAAGACTTTGAGTACGATTTTAATTTGGAGTATGAAGGCCCAAATTATGAGGAGGAGCTCAAACAAGAACTCGAGCAAAGGACTCGGGCACCTGATGAACCTTTTTCGAGTTACGCCCAAGCTATTTGCGGATACTAAGACAGGTTGTGGCCCAAGTCCCCGGATACGGACAAAATTAGGCACATAATGTCGCATATGCACCGACTATAGACAGCACCTCGAGGGTCGAAGGTTTGACTCCCTGCGAGGTTTGGTGAGAGAAGGAGCGAAGGTCAGTAGGCTACTGGTTGCCCAAAGGTCCTACCGGCCACCGCCCAACTCGGCCCTGTCGGTAGAACCGAGGCTGGCTTGGCGGAGTTACTCACAGGTAACGCATGGAACCCAACCCGTAAAATCAGCGGTGGTGGTTCGCGGTGGGCACACTAGCGCGCGACCGGAGCCAACGATTCGGAATGTGGAACTGGTGAGTATGGCTGCACTCGACCCAAGGGGTATCAAGCCGGCCGGTACCAAACGGTAAATAGTGCAACACAAGGGCTGCAACAAAAGCAGCAAATGTGGAGAACGCTAGTGCCACAAAAGAAAAAGAACCACAACAGCAAAAGGAAAGGAAACCTTTTGATGGCGTATGTTGGACTTGCCAGGAAACAGGGCACAGATAAATAGGTGTCCGAAAAACTAAAAAAACGTGGAAGACGGTCGTTAACCTGGTTAAACAAGGTTACGACCGGGAAAAACAAAGATTGGCGAGCAAAGACAGGACTTTGGAAAGGAACGCTAAAACGTGTTTTTGAACCAAATGTTCAGCTTTTCAAAGGCCTAGACGAGGAAACTAAGGGTGGCAATGTATCTTTAATTAATGTTAAAGTTGCAGGCACACCATTCTTGGCGTTAATCGACACAGGTGCCAGCTTGGCGATCACTTCCAGTGCCACAGCACGAACTTTGCAGGCAAAGGGCGTGAAGTGGCGCAGGGATTGTTGCATCCAATTTATCTTGGCAGCCGGAAAAATCCAAGGTGATGGGTACATGAGATCAACGATCAGGTGGCCTGGTGATTACAGTACTCAGCAAACTTTTTTAATCTTGGAAAATGCAGCTGATTCTGTAATTCTAGGAAAGGACTTCATAGCTAAAACAGGACTTGTATCAGACATTAAACAAGGTGGCTGGCACATTGGTTCTGAAGAGCAGGAAACTATTCCTTTTGTTAAAGTTGGGCAGACGAAAACTGAACAACTAAAGCAACTGGATGTAGGTTTGGAGAGAGAGCAACGTGTCAAGGATGATGAAATCTTAGAGAAAAAAATCCAAGAAGCTCACTGTTCTAATGCACAACGCTAGCAGCTTAGAAGGTGTTTAAACATCTAAACGAGGTAGCACATATCTCTACGAGGGGGGGGGATTGAGGCTTAATGGCGCGTCGACAACTTGGTCATTAGCGCCAACCTCAGTCACAGTGCAGTGGTCCGGGTTGCCACTGCACCACACATTACAGAGATGTTATTCAAACCCCTAATCTAAATCGTGTCATACATCTGTACCTCCTGCAAAAATTGAAAAACATATCTCTACGAGCACAAGATAGAGATCGAACCTGGTACACGACCAATTCGTTTGCCACTTCGACCTGTAAACAAGGAGACAAGAGCTATCATTGAATCACAAATACTCGAATGGATTCGTGAAGATGTCATTGAGCGCTCAGTGTCACCTTGGGAAGCTGTGCCTTGCCTTACCCCAAAAAAGGGTGAGGAAGGGGCTAAACGATTTTGTCTTGTCTACAGGCTTGTGAACGCCAAGACTGTGGAAGACTTGCAGCCGACCTCTAATGCCAGCCAAGTTTTTGCAATGCTTGGTAAGGCTAAGTGGTTTACAGTTCTTGATATGAAATCAAGGTTCTTGCAAATCTGAATGGAAGCTGATAGCAAGAAGTACACCTGTTTCCGATGCCATATGGGGGCATAGCAGTTTTAAAAAATGCCATACGGGCCTGTAATAGGCCTGCATCATTCTCAATGGTCATGGATCTGGTTCTGGGGGATGCTATGTACTCCCACACGAAGTGCTACGAAGACGATTTGATAATCTACTCAATGGATTATGAATCCCATCTGTAACACATCACAGATGTACTGGAAAGGCTAGGAAAAGCTGGCATGACAGTACATATAAAAAAGGCACACTTTTGTGCAAAGGAAATTACCTATCTTGGGCACTTGATTCGTCCTCAAGAAATGTCACCCTAACCAGAGAAGGTACAGGTGATAAAGGAGTTTTCAGAGCCTCGCAACTTAAAATCGTTCCGACGTTTCCTGGGAATGATGGGCTTTTATAGGGCTTACATCAGGGATTTTCACGTCAAAGCACAAAGTCTTTATCAGTTGTTAAAGGGAGACGCAGTCTGGGATTGGACACAAACACACTCAGACGCGGTGCAACAGTTAAAAAACAGTTTAGCAAACTGTGTTTTAGCACTACCAGACCTGGACAAGCGTTTTGAAATTTCCACGGACGCGTCGGGAGCAGGTTTTGGGTGCGTCATATCTCAACACGTCGAAGGACGTGGGCTCGTGCCAATCACATTTGCAGGCAGGAAATTGATTGATTGTGAAAAAAAACACTGTGTCTCTGAACAAGAATGGGTGCGGTTATGTATGCCATCAGGAAGTTTCGGCCTTACATTGAAAACGCTCCTTTTCTGATCGAGACAGGCCATAGTGCATTGTCATTCTTGAAGTCCTTGAAACAGCCTTCAGGAAGATTGGCAAGATGGATTCTTGAACTTCAAGGAATGGATTTTGATATCCGTTATAAGAAAGGTTCCTTAAACCAAGTGGCAGATGCAACCTCTAGAATGTGTGAGGACGAACCTAACAGCCCCATACTGAACATAGATTGTAAAGTGGAACGAGTAACGGTAACTGAGAGACCAAACGGGATTTCCGAGTTTGGACGATATCCGTAGGGCGCAGGCTGGTGACCCTTGGTCATCGCGCCAGATTACCAAGTTAGGTAATAATAATAATAATAATATAATTTACCACATAGTGGAAGGGTAACAGAAGGGCTTGGGACCGCTTACTCTGTTCCTGGTTAAAAGTGAAATAACGGTATTTACGTGCATGCCACAATCGGCCGTTTCAGAAATTTGTCTAGTTGTTCAGAATGCAATAACCTACGAAATCCTGCTTCAGATGTCGCATTTACTGTCTCCGCACGAAGGGCATTCCAAATTGGGACGACTCGGACCGAAAAAAAATTTCGACGACATTCAAGGTGACAAAGAGGGACAGCGAGTTTCCAATTATGACCCCGAGTGCGATTTGGGTAAGGTGCGTAATGTAGCTGTCACGTCAACAGCTGTGGACGGAAGCAGCACCTGTATAGGTAAACTCTGCTTGCATGATGGGATCTTGTGTAGAGCCTATGTTTCACGTAGCGTCTGTGATGTGGTCGAAGGTAATACATGTTTCAAAGCATTTTTACCGAAGTCGCTACGTTACAACGCAATTACTGCAATTCATTCGTCACCTTCGGGCGGACATTTTGGAGTATTTAAAACTCTGAAAAGGAGTCAAGAACTGGTGGGATGGGTTGGCATGAGGAAAGACATCATAGAGTTCGTTCGCAGTTGTGAGAAGTGTCAGACGTGTAAGACGGAAACTTCAAACATGCAGAACTCCTGACATCGATGGATCCTCCGAATGCCCCTTGGAAACGTGTCTCGGTGGACCTTGTGGGATTGTTACAATAGGTTGGTGCTGGATACCGGTAGTCATTGACGAATTCAGTTCTTGGCCGGAATTGTTTGAACTCAGGACTGCAAACGCTAACAAGTGGCAGATTTGTTAAAGAGGTGGTTTTAAAATGGGTTTTTTTCTACTGTATTTACAGTGACTCGGGCCCTTGTTTTATAGCAAACATTTGGAAAAGCCTGTGGAGAGACTGGGGAATCAAAACTCAGTATGCTTCCGCTTATAAGCCAAAATCAAACATCACAGAACGTCATAACAAGACAATAAAGCAATGATGCGTTGTTTTACGTCATCACACCGTGATTGGGATTTGCATTTACAAGAATTCGCTTTTGCAATGCGAAGTTCAGTATCCGAATGAAGTAAATTCACACCCAGTGAATTGAACGTCGGACGAAACCCGACTGGTCCATGGGTCTTGAGCTCTCTCAACTTACGATGAGACAACTCCCTGCAAAAACATGTGACTTAGACGAGGTTCAAATGCAAATCGTGCAGCATTTTTCTGAGATGTATAAGCTAGAGAAACAGTCTATGAAAACATCTAGGGCACAGAAAAAAGTCTATTACAACAAATGGCATAGGCCTCTTACATTAACAGTAGGACAATAAGTCGTTCGCCGCACACACATACTCAGCAATGCAGCGCGAGGGGTGGCGGCATCTCTACGCCTAAATGGACGGGTCCATACGTAATTTCAGCACAAAAATCTGAAAAAACGTTCATGCTACGCAACATTAAAGATGGGAACGAAATAGGCCCATTAAATGGCCCAATCAGATTAAGCCTTATTTTTTTCCGGAGGGCACACCCCTACCAGTTGTGCCTAATTACACGAGAAAGAAGGCTATTGCTATAACAAAAGAAATGCAATCGGAAAACACCTTCAAACCTACTCATCCGTATTACCTACGAAAAAGGTAAAACGAGGGAGGGGGGAGGGGCGGGGAGTAAGTTTCTGATTTGGCCATTTTTTTCCCCTCTGTGCAAACGCAAATTAGGTCGGTTTTGCCCAAGGGAAAAAAAACCAAGAAAATCAACAGATTTTTAATTTAACAAAGCTTGGAGGAGTATTGACTTCCATGAAAATGGTGAAATACTAAGAAGCAGTTTTGTTAAAGCGGATTCACAAGCCAAACGGTTGACAGAACAGTCAAATTCACGGCAAGGGGTCGAGCACAGAGAGCACGCACAAATACAGATTTTAATGTATTTTCAGACAAATTAAACATTTATTTGCAAATTTTTTTTTTTTGGGGGGTGGGAGCGAAGGTTCCTCTCTTTCTAAACACCAAAGTGATATTGGGATATTGGACGGGAGAAAACGGCGATGGCTATTTTTCACCGAACCAACAAAAAAAAAATGGCGGAGGGGAGGAATTTAGACGTTGATCAAGATGCCTCCAGTGTTGAATACTCCACAACCTTTTTTTTTTTTATCACATCCTAATATAAACGCACAATTTCAGCAATAAATGGGTAACGTACAACTTAAAATTCGCTTACCGGACTGTTAGAGTCAGCTGCGTCATAGGCGTGGCAGAAAAACGGAAGGCCGAATGACTGAGCTGTACATTACCGGATCTGGATACGACAGATGAGTTCGTAATTTCCGGGCTGTGTTGCGATTGGATCTGCTGGTCGGAAACACACGAGCACAGCCAGGAACTGACGTTGTGCCGCGGACTGTGAGGTGATAGGTGCCAACCGGTATTTAAACTGGTGCAAAATCAGTCTGCGACAAGGCTGCAGTGGCAGAAAACAGGAAACAAAACCTGTACTAAAATATAAATTCGGCGAGGAGGTAGTGTGGGCCACCACGACTTGAAAAAAAAAAAAGAAGGCAACCAAGACGGCAGAAGGAAGTGACCCTGGCTATGGGCAATTCAAAGACAAACCATCAGGAAAGAAGGAGCAGAAGGAGGGTGAAGATGCACCGCGGCCACCAAACCCACCACCGATTCCACCTCCACGGAAGATGGGGAGAAAACGAAGCAAGGCGAGACGTCAGGCATCGGCTAAGAGGGCGGAAGCAAGGCCAACTGCATCCACTTCGGGAGTGGCCGCAAAGGAAAACAAGGGAACCAATGCTCCAGGTCCCGATGCCCCGGTTGCAAAGGCCAGCACACGACGTAAGAGGAAACATCATTCCAGAGAGCGAGAGGGCAGCTTGGCTAAACGTCCCCGCACAGCAGAAAAATCTACCCAAACAACGATCCCTTGTACGCAGCATGTGGCTAGCCAGGTGTCGACTGGTGGACAAGGGGGGAAGTGTTTTTTACAAAGCCACAGTAACCAGAAACAGGGACTATTGTGAGAATGAACTAAAAACGTACAAACTTCACCTAGGTGAACCAGAACATAGCTCGGCAACCATTGTGAAACACCAGTTTGTGAACGATCTCCCTACACCAATGGCCAATCCTTGGGGAGTCCCTTTTTCCAAATTATAGTCAGCAGCGCCCGAGGTGGGCACAACTGGAGCAATTGCCACTACTTCCGGTGAGGGACAGCCTGAGAAGCCAGAGGTCAAAATGGACGTATTGGATAAATGCATTCTGGAGTTGGAGGCTGCTAACAATCCTGAAGTTGATGAACGTTTCTTGGTAAGCAATGAGGAACTGTTGATGGAGGTGTCGTCAGAAGGCGAAAATGTTGATGTGTGAGGTGCACAGTATAAACTGTCATACTGGTGGAAATAATTTAAGTGCGATTTACGTGACGACAAAATCGGACGGTCAGTGAGAACTATTAATGAACTTTTGCTAATAGCATAACATGAACATTTTAGCATAAGGTGAACATATTGCTGGAGGAGAAAAAAACAATTTAAGTGCGATTTGGAAGCAAATGCAGTGAACGAAATTTAATTTCATTAGTTGAGCTGAAAAGAAGCAGTTTAAATGTAGTGTGCATTTTATGTCAAAACGGAGAGTTAAAAAAAAATAAGTGTTTTTTTTTAGCTTTTTGAGACTGGGGAATTTTGGTCCCAGGAGGCGATTTTAAAAATGTGTTAAAAATAATTTTAGCTGGAACAGCTTATTGAGACTTGGCATTTAATCCAAGGAGGGCATAAGGATAGGGACTTTTTGTAAAGTCTGTTTTATTGGTTTTTAAATAAATGGGCATTGAACTAACTTTATAAACCTTATTACAGGCTTAGTGGGTACTGAGTAACACATTATAAACCTTATTACAGGCTTAGTGGGTACTGAGTAATACATAAGGTAGGTCGAAACTTGGGGGGGGGGGAGATGTAACATGCTATTTACGAATAGCAGGGTTCATCTTGTGTGAAGGCACATGGAGCACCTTGCAGTTACATTAGCTGCTTGGCGACTGGTTAACTTCGGGTCTACACCGGAACTTGCCCGAACGCTAACAGCCGGGAACGAGGCTACTCCATTGTTCAAACCCATTAGAGCCGGCTCTTACCTGTTAGCGGTTACGCAACGTAAAGCCTCAAGCTACTGGCATTGTTCCGGCTCTCCTATAAATTGAGAGCCCGGACAATGGGTCGGGAGCTGGAACGGGGCAGGCAACTGAAAAGGTTGTCTCCCTGGACTCTGCTAGGATTCGACCAAGCTTCTAAACTTGAGTTGAATGCCTAATATGTGTTTCTCGGTGCAAGAACCCCTAGCCTTGCATTAAGGACTAAATTGGTTTGAGATATTTTTAAATTCAATCGTCTACTCCCTGAGGACGTCACAAAGCCCATAATTAGATTTCAAGTAAAAAGAAAGAAAAAAACATTTATTTGGCCATCAAGTAAAATAGCTAAAAAAAAAAACAGGCTTTTACAGTATTTGGATTCCAAACAAAAACGCTAAAGACAAAAAAAGCATGTGGCAACCTTGGTTGGCGGGGGGGGGGGGGCAGAGAGAAACCAAAACAAACAATATGTGCGTTTATTTTTTAATTTCAATTAGAAAGAAACAAAAAAGCATTTATTTGGCATTCAAATAAACTAGCTAAAATAAAACCATTTATAGTATTTGGATTTCAAATAAAACGCAAAAGGAACGTATCCATGCTTTAAACGAAGATGATCCCAATCAACGCATTCAGTTCTGCGAGGAATTCCTAGATTTCCTTGCAGATGATCCACAGAACGTGGAACGGATTTTATACTCCGATGAAGCCAAGTTTTATCTGAATGGCATAGTTAATCGTCACAACTGCATATTTTACAGTGATGACAACCCACACCAATACTCCAGGTCCCAACGCCCCTGGTGCCAACCGTAACTCACGAAGGAAGAGAAAGCATCATTCCAAAGACCAAGAGGCAAGCGCCACAAAACGTCCTCGCACTGTAGAGAAGTCTACCCAAACACACATCCCAAGAACTCGGCATGTAGCAAGCCAGGTCTGGACGAATGGACAAGGGAGAAAGTGTTTCTTCACCAAGGCGACGGTGACACGCTCCAGGGACCAATGGAAGAATGAACTTAAGAGCTATAAGCTTCATCTGGGTGAGCCTGGCCACAGCTTGGCTACAATTGTAAAACATCAATTTGTCAACGATTTACCAACACCAATAACCAATCCTTGCGGAGTCCCTTTTTCGAAACTACCTACTGCAGCGCCCAAGGTGGGAATAACCGGTTCTGCAACTACAACTTCCGGTGTGGAACAACCTAAGGAGAAGCCAGTGATGTCATTTGTAAAGCCATTTGTGAAATTGGACGAACTTGATCAGTGCATCCTGGAGTTGGAGGCAGTTAATAATCCAGAAAAAGATGAACGTTTTTTTGGTCAAAAATGAGGATCTATTAATGGATGTGTCGTCTGAGGAAGAGAAAGATGAGTGAGATGCGCAGTATAAACTTTCATACTAGTGGTAAACAATTCAAGCGTAAATTTCATGGTGGATTTTAGTTTTTTTTGGGTAACAACCTGGACGGTTAATTAAAATGTGTGGTGTGCAGTGAGTATGTGGACTTTTAATGGACTTTTTTCCAGTGCAAAAACAAACTTGTAGTAATTTAATCTTACGGGAAAAGAAGCCATTCAAGTGTGATTTACTCTGAACTTTGGAAAGAAGCCATTGAAATGTGATAAGACTGGGGTATTAAGTTCCCAGGAGGCAATTTTATGGTGATTGTTTTCTTTTAAATTGAAATCTTGTCTAGCTTTGTCCACCTTACTGAGGCTTGGCTTTTGGAACCAAACGATTATTAGAAAATTAATAGTAGGGACTGCTTGTACAGTTTTTCTATTTTGTGATGCGATAAAATAAATTGAACTAATTTTTTTAACCTTATTGCAGGCTTAGACGGTACTGAGTAATTGTATAAGGTAGGTCTCCCTTCTCCTAAGCGAATACTTGGGGGGGGGGGGCGTGTAACATGCTATTTACGTATAGTATGGTGCAACACGAGTGAACGCTCGTGGTACACCTTGCAGTTACATAAGCTGCTTGGTGTTCAGTCAACTTCCGCCCACCAACAACGGACGTTGGCCGAACACCAACAGCCGCGTAGCAAGTCGGCCCCACTGCACAACCAGTTGGAACCGGATTGCACCTGTTAGCCAGTCACTAGTCACGTGACGTAATGCCTCAGGCCACTTCTATTGTTCTCCCCTCATATGTTGGACAACCAAAGACCAGTTGGTGAAGGGTAGGAAACTCGAAAAGCTGTCTCCCTGGACTCTGCTAAGGACTAAACCAAGCTCTTAAACTTGTGTTTATGTGCCTAATATGTGTTTTCAGTGCATAGACCCCTAGCTATGCAGTAAGGAGTAAATTAACTTTGAGATATTCCCAGAGTGTCGTCATGCCTAATATTGGGATTTTGGGCACAAGTCTACTTCACGCATATGGCCTAATATTTATAAAAAGAAAAAAAAAAGTACCTTAAAGTGGCTCGGGAGGCACTACAAGTTGATTCCCAGGTGCGGAAACGGGTTAAAACCAGGGTTTGGCCCGGGGGGGGGGGGGGGTTAAAATAAAAGTGGTGTTTATGGGAAAGAAGGGAGGGAAAAGGTACATTTTGAGTGGGAGGGGTAATGGAAGGCGACTTCTGTGGTGCAGGCACTGGTGATTGTTCATTGCAATAAACGTTGTGGAATAAGGTGGTTATCATAAATACGAAGACGATTTTGGTGTTGTCGATGGAGGACAATGGCTTAGGATTGATAAAGAAATGCCAGGAATACTGCCTGAAATACCTCCTTGTAGGAAATGTAGACATTCACTAATTTTAGGCTGCTGCAGGAGGGACATCGATGGCTGGCAGTGGTTTTGTTCAAAAACAGTGT
This sequence comes from Lithobius niger, assembly GCA_023313725.1. NCBI lineage: Eukaryota > Metazoa > Arthropoda > Chilopoda > Lithobiomorpha > Lithobiidae > Lithobius > Lithobius niger. Next base: position 22,377 of record JAHWFP010231940.1, on the reverse strand, counting down.
CTGTTCGGAAACAGAAAAAGCAAAGGTGCAGTTTTGTGCCGTCTTTGCAACGAGGAACTTTCTTTGAGCGATCCAAACTAGCCATGTTGCAAATACTCGTCTTCACCAACCTGTGGATGCAAGGTGTACCGTTTGAAACGATCCAAAATGAGGCAGAGGTGCGAAGCAAAGCGCGGTGGACTGGGCGTCCTTTTGTCAGGAAGTGGTGTATGACGCAATGGCAGTGTGTTCCCGGCAAATTGGAGGCCCCGGGTACACCGTGCAAATAGATGAAAACAAATTCGGCAAACGGAAATGTAACGTAGGACATTGCATCGAAGGCTAGTGGTTTTTTGGCGGGATTAACGCCGAAACTGGAGAGGTTTTCATGGTTCCTGTGGACGAATGAAGCACTGCTGCACTGCTTTCAATTATACAGCAGTATATCCTGCCAGGAACCACGATCATTAGCGACTGCTGGAAAGCCTGTGACTGGGTGGAAAATGAAGGTTTCAAGCACCTTACCGTTAATCACAGCGTCAATTTCAAAGACTGTATCACCGGCGCCCACACAAACAACATAGAAGCCCTCTGGAGAAGTGTAATGGACACCCTTCCCAATTACAGTAGGAAAAAAGCTTTTTTTTCCTGGCTATCTGGCTAAATATCTGTTCAGCAAGAGTTGCAAGGCGAAGAAAGTTATTCCGTTTGTTGAATTTTGCGTGGCAGCGGGCAGCGACAGAGAAGGAGTAGGAAAGTCTCGTGACGAGAATTGTGGAGACGAAGCAAATACCAGCCAATTTACTTTAAAAGTTTTGTACATATATTGTTTGTTATCTTATTGCTTAATTGTTAATTTTATTTTCTGACGATTTATCCCACATTCAAAGGCACAATAACGAAATAAAATAAATAATTTGTTTCGTAACGCTTGTTGGTACTTGTGCGCATGCGCACAGATTGCACTATACATTCCTTCGAGTTTACTCATTCCCGTATTATTTGTCGGGAAGATTACTCCCCCCCCACCCCCACCGACTGTATTTTACTACTCAAACATATGTTTTTGGCACACATGTTCCCTAACAATGCTTTTTTTTAATCTAACAATTCAACAATCGTGTTTAAGCTCTGTCCCCTTTTCCTTGTATTGTTGCCCTTTACTATTGTTACTCTTTACCTTTTGAATTTGGCTGTAGTGATGGCAGGCCTTCGCCAATATTGCTGTATTCAGATGTCTTGCCCTAGCCTACATTTGTGGTGGACGGGATTTGCAGTGGCATAAAGCCCAGTTTTGGTAATTATATAGAACAGCGCCTTTTCAAGCTATCGACATAATTCAACTACCTTTCGATTCCTTTCGTCGTTGTGGATCAGAAAATCATAACGAAAACTTGCGCAAACGCGTTTTTTTTTTATAAAATAAGTTTTAAAACACGTTAAAACGCTATTGACAACCGTGGTTAGGCCGCCGTAACGCGCGACGATGGGAGCGCAACAAGAAAACCTGATTCTACTAGAACATTAGTAAACGGAAATTATATCCTTCCCGGGACAATTTTTTTTCTAGTATGAAATGCCGTCCGCAGGGGCGCGCACTATTATATACATCGAGAATTTGTCTAATCAGAAATAGTATGACACAAGCATTTGTGACACAAGGAACAAATTATGACACTTGGTTGTTTCACAAATGCTTGCGTCTTACTATTTCTGATTACACAAATTCTCGATGTATATAATAGTGCGCACGAAGTGCACCCCTGCGGACGATGTTTCACACTGTAAAGAAATATTGATATAGAAATAGAAAGACAGTTCGCATCCATTACAAATCACCGCTTCAGCCATGCCGACGCAAATGAACAAGATAATTTCCGTTTACTAATGTTCAGGTCGAAATCAGGTTTTCTTGTTGCGCTCCCATCGTCGCGCGTTATGACGGCCTAACCACGGTTGTCAATAGTGTTTTAACGCGTTTTAAAACTTATTTTATAAAAGAAAAAAGCGTTTGCGCAAGTTTTCGTTGTGATTTTCTGAACCGCAACCACGAAAGGAATCGACAGGGGAATTATGTCGATAGCGTGAAAAGGCGTTGTTCTATATAATTACCCCGGTTTTTACCCTTCTGCAGTGCAGGTCTATGAAGCAGCGTCCTGCGGGTATATGGCTTGATCGGAAGCTTCGTATACATTGGGAGAGAAGGCTAGGAGTCAGCCGCAAGACAATCCGTAAGCAAGCCTAACTCCAAAGCTAACTTTGCATTAGAAGCGAAGGGCCGTACCTGACTCTCAGACAATTCCGCATTTGTGTTTGGTAACTTGCTAGAGAGTTATACTGTGCTGTAAATTGCTGAGACATTTACTTTTGAACTTGTTGCCGTTGTTAACTGCCTAAAACGTTTGAAGTGTTTTTTCCCCTATGCAATGAAACGGGAGAGGTTACCAACCAACGAAACTCTGACTTATTACCATTTACTATCTCTGTGTAGTTTACGCCGATCCGGCTATTCCACGGACCTCTTGATGGCTGTTTTAGCTCGTTCGCAACATTGGGGAAGGGAATCGTAACCACCCGTGGGAATCGTAACCACGTGACGCTACCCTCTTTCTCCCTGACACTGGTAGCAGTTACAACGGTGAGAGCTAGATCTGCAAAGATACCCAAGGGTGTGTGCTACATTGCCGTGATGGTAATTACTAAGACCTGTGTGACTATCAACGGCCTGTATAAACTAGCCAAGGTGTCAAAAATGGTGCTGTTCCCCTACCACCTGAGCTGGAATCTATACAAGATTCACGGCCAAGTTAGTCACTATACTGGGAGTGTGAGTTGATTTGCAAACACCTGCAGCTATATAGGAGCGTGTTAGCGTTAACGACTAGAGTGAACACCGACTCGAACTTTTCAGATACCTCCAAGGATCAGTCGTTGCAGCAAATTTCCAACCTGTCGACTTTAATTGGACATTATGGCACACCGTGTCCCAGCCTTTCTTGTGATCGGGAGAGTCTCGCCTCAACTGCGTCATCGGTGAGAAGTCGCCCCCTGATCCTGCCCACTGACAGTGCTTTTATCGTTGTGTTTATTACTGACAGTCTCTCACCTGAACAGTATGCGCTACAAAGTATGGCCCTTGTTGCCCGTTTGATAGGACTAGGCCATGGTGATAATTTCAGTGATACATTCAATGATTCGACTCCTAACCTAGATTCCGAATGCGACCATAGGAAACAAATAAAACCGACTCCAGTAGTTAATGAAGCCTTAGACTGTGTACCCAAACAAGTGCGAATCCAAGAAGGCCTCCCTACCTTGACGGGAATTAAATCCGAATACACAGTTGCAAACTTTAGTGGTGGGGACGTGCAATACAAACCAAGTGTTACCACCTCGGCCCCCGATGCTTGTGAAGCCCCCCCCACTATTGGGGGGGGGGGGGTAGATTGCAGAGATCCTCTTCCATCCCAAGCCAATTATCTGACCAGGTGGTAAGATCAGCGCACGAAGAATCTCCTTCAGGTGACTCAGGATAATGTCCTTGCCGCCAACACGAATCGTGTGTTAGCGTTGCAGTAGATAGATGTTTGCTGGGAGTGCCAGATATGAGTTCAAAGAGATTACGTAACACTTTAAACGTTCGGAAGCCGACTTTTTTTCCCCTCCACTTTATCGTAATGCATACCAAGACAGCCCTAGGCGCACATACGTATATAATTATCCCTATGGAAATTGTCCAAGATCTTCGCCCTATTATTATTAGGATACAACAATCGTAACTCTGTACCTTAATATGCCTTTCCGTACAATTTATCGATGTGTTCGGTACAGTTCGGACCGCCTTCAGTGTGCGTCCTACAGCAGTGAATTCGGCCTGCCTTATGCAGGGTGGGGGGGGGGGGGGCGGGATGTCGGGGAATGAGAGCCTTCCCCCTCCTTTTGGCGCCCCCTATAATGCGATCCTCATTACTGTGCCCTATGTTATTACAACGACTTTGTTCAATTACCGTTATTGATTCCTTGTTCCTAGTAACGTTTCTTTTAACGATTCTGTATGTTAACATTATTGCAGCTCCTTTCCTGATTGTAAAGCAAACAGTATACATTGTTGTAACTTCTTCTGGTACCCTACCCCCATGTTTTTGTTTGACGCTATTCTCAGCCTCTTTGAATCGGTTGGATACGACTTACCTTGGGGACAATTGTCCCAACTGCTGTGGTGGATTTTTACGATTTAACATGTAAGACTAATGAGAGACTTTTTTCTGTGTTAGTGTCTTAAGAAAAATATAAGTAACTAAAAATAGAGAGTGCCTACAAACTTAAACTTATGCCCAGATGGAAACTGGGGCTGTGACTTCCTCTAGACGTTACCATACGTAACCTAATGCAATAAATTACAATAGTGTCAATAATATTGGGGTGTCTTTACTTGGACAGCACTCTCTAGATCCACGGACCTCCAACTCCGTTTACGACATTTTTTTTCTCTTGTTTGCAATTGGGGTCTCTGGTAAAGAGGCCCGAGACGTCCATAACCACGCTCAAGCCCCTTTATAGTACAGGCAGTTAGTTAGCCATATGAACCTGCATTTTGTGATAAAAGCATGACATTTTGTACAGTGGTAACTTGTACCAAGTAGAGTAAATTAAGTCGAGGAGACATCGCAATTTCGGCCTTGGGGAGCCCTAGCCCCCCCCCCCCCCCCTCACAAATCCGAAATCCGTATTTTTTAAAATAAAAGCTTGAAATTTGGTACACTGGTAGATTTTACCAAGTTGAATAAATTAAGTCTAGGAGACATCGTGATTTCTGCCGTAGCGGAGCCCTAGCCCACCCCCTTCCCCACATAAATTGCCTAAATCCGTATTTTTTGTGATAATATAGCTTGAAATTTGATACACTGGTAGATTTTACCGAGTAGAGTAAATTAAGTCAATAAAGAGTCATCGCGATTACGTGCTGGAGGTAGCCCTAGCTTCTCTCCCTCCTACGTTCACCCACCACCCCACATATAAAATGCCAAAATACGTAAATTTTGTGATAAAAGCTTAAAATTTGGTACACTGGTAGATTTTACCAAGTTGAGTAAATTAAGTCGAGGAAACATCGCGATTTTTGCCTTGGCAGAGCCCTAGGGCCCCCCCCCCCCCCCGTATAAATTGCCAAGATTTTTTGTGTGATAATAGCTTGAAATTTGGTACACTGTTAGATATTACCAAGTCGAGTAAATTAAGTCAAGGAGTCGTCACGGTTTCGTCCTGTGGGTAGCCTTATCGGGGGGCGCCTACGTCTACCCCCCATCCAACATATAAAATACCAAAATACGTAATTTTTGTAATAAAACCTTGAAATTTTGTACGCTGGTAGAATTTTGACGAGTTGAGTATATTAAGTCGAAGAGAAAATCTTTCTTGGGCTTTGTTGTGCTGTAAAACTAACAAAAATAACTCCTTAACCGTTAACGAATCAAAAGAATAATGAGAAGCAAAAATGTTCGGCACAGAATTCTGGATAAGAAAGGTGATATACATCTTTTAGGTAAAACCAACCATTGAACCACAAAATCGTATTTCAAGTTTCCCCCCCTTAATGTACAGGAATGCGCCATAGTTCAATTGTTTGTTATAGTGACCTTCGGTTTCAAAGTGCTCTTGCGAGCTTTCTAATGGACCGAAATTGACATGCTTAGACTTTTCTTAAAGGCGGGGATCGATTCTTTCTATCAATCCTAACCGAAATTGTTTAAATTTGATAGGGTTCGTCCTACGTCAATTTAAAGGTGAAGAGGAAGTGGCGAAAGCGTATGATGATTTTCGAATTCAAAGTGGTCTTGCGATTCCTCTAATAGCCCGAAATAGACATGCTTATGATATTTTGAAAGGTGAGCATCTGCTCTTCTAAAGAATCCTAACCGAAATTGTTTAGCTTAGATACAAATACGAAAAATATGAGCATTACAATGGCACTAGCCGCTACACCAATTACAGCTACACCTTTAAATGGGCTTAGACCGGTCCATATCTAAGCTAAACAATTTTGGTTAGGATTGATGGAAAAAATAGATCCCCACGTTTCAGAATATTCTAAACAGTTCCATTTCGGGCTATTAAAAAGCTAGAAAGAGCATTTTGAAAACAAAAATAGTAACTAGTGATTCTAATTTCTGGTGGTTAAATGATTAACGTGCAGTTAATGATAGTACATTGTAGGTGTAACTCAAGAAACCTTCGTTATAAATGTGTACATAACTTTAATGTAAATTTTGCTGTGTACACTCAGTTGTGTCCACTCAGTTGTTGTGTACACTCAGTTTTGCTTTTTGTTTTAAGTTGTAGGGTTCTGAAACTTGTGGAGTAAACATTTTCCTATATTTCCTTTGTGTTTAAAATAGATATCTCTTAGCTGTGTAGGTAAGTGATACTCTTGTATATTATGATATCCAAACACAATACTGTTTTTGCTATTTTTGTCTACAATAATAATAATAAGATTTTGCTACAGGAGCTGCAGGCCTGGCAAGGATCCGAGGATCATAACCTCCAGCCTGTGCAAAATAAAATAGATACCTTGAATGTTAAATGGTTGAAATAAGTTGTTGGGTATACCTGTAAGTGTAAACCTTCCAGTGTAATGAGCCCACTCTCAGCACCACGCACCCGTAGGAAAATATTACGCGAGTAGGGTATTGATGTCATATCTTAATTTGCATCATTAACCTTGTTTAATGTTTGACTGATTACCACCTTGCTTGGAAGTGCCCTTTCTTGGAAGTGCACTGATTGGGGGCAGTTAATGTCTGTTAAAAATCTTCGGATTTGTCGGTTCTTGTTGGTAAACCACTGCAGCCTGTTGTGTGTCGGGTGGGTGCCTTAACAAGTTTGAAAGTAAATGAGACTTTGTATTCATGTTTGAGTTATTAATAATAGTCCTCTGGAAAGTCCCTCGATGCTGTCCATTGATGGTGGTAGTCGTACTGGCCCTAATCCGTTTCGTTGCAGCCCTGATTCCGGGAGGCTCAGAATACTGGAAGTCGGTTCCTTCTGCGAATTGTGCGATGGAGGTGACTATAACCTACTTGGGCTTAATGTGGGTGCTCGGGTGTTTAGATAATAAAGGCATACGCATTCATTCATACAATAAATACAGACAGTGTTAAAACGCACATTACTGAATAGGTAAATGTCAGCATGTAACACAAAATAAAGTTTAAACCACGGCCAACTACGAAATAGCAAACAGCATGGCAATAGCGTTGAATCGGCTACAGAACAAAATGAACGAGAAAACGGTTAAAAGTAAATATGTTAGGCATAAAAACTACTACTTCTTTTACTACACACTGCTGATGTCGACTACTCTTTTCCCTCAGCTGCCATGAGGATACTGCCCAAATCGCCTGACAATGACATTACAGTGTCAATAATGTGACGACTTTGCGAGAATACAAGATACGTTAGTCCTGCGGTAGTCCCAATCGGGACGCGGTTATCTTTTCATTCTGTCCTTGGATAGTGTAACTTGTATTTCCACAGGAGATCGTTTGCTTACTAGTGAACGTTATGACTGCTGTCGCTTTCTTTTTTTGTCGAATGAACTTGTACCAGAAGATGAATCCAGAAAAAGATGACGCCCATTATGGAGACAACACACACAAAGTCGATGTGGATGACTAAAGTGTTAGCGGCTTACGCCCGAATGGCTAACGAATTCAGGCGTGCATTTGTGTTGATGGGCACGATAATGCACTCGGCAATACACAAGCAAGCTCGGCAAGCTTGGTAATCAGTGCATTAAAACAAACACATACTAAATATTAAACTGCATGCATGTATTTGCGTAAACAAAGGCTGCGATGTAACCTGTCGTAAGTCACGATACGTGGTCCGCCATTTTTCCACTCCAGAATGCAAGTCGGCGTCGCTGTCCTTGTGCTTGGTCCTTGCTGTTCACTGACAGACGGAACGATTTGCTTGGGCCTTCCCGTATCAGCTTTGCTTCCATATAAACCAACCAGCCCTTCATGGTCATTTTCCCTGCATCTCACACACACGTTCCTAACCACCTGTTCACCAACGACGCCAGCATGGTGAACACCCACTTATTCGTAACGTAAGGTGTTTTATTATTTTTTACTCGTTTCTCTGAAGATGGTGTCTCCTATTTGTATTATCAAGAATTGATAGGGTTTGGGAGGAGAATTTGTAACTTGAGACCCCTTCTGAAACGTCCTAGATCCATCCCAATTAGTTCCGTATAAGTTTATAGAGGGTGCCACTAGTTTTATGTGAAAATTTCTACTCAGTTTTCAGCCTAAAATTAAACTAAACTAAACGAAACTAGCTTGTATTCAATTATTATTTAGTTTAGCTTATTTGCAATTCAGTTTACTTTAGATTTGGGCTGAAAAATGAGCAAAAATTACCAGATGGAACACGTGGCGCCCTCTGAAAACTCGGACGGAACTAATTGGAATGGGTCTAAGACGTTTCAATAGGGACTTTTTAGAGTTACAAATTCTCCTCCCAACCCTATAAATTCTTGGTATTATTGACACACTATTATTTTTATTATTTTTTATTACCGTTTTCGCCTGTGCTAATGGCTCAGTTCACACCTCTCACATTAGTGTACCTATACCAGTCCCGTAAATAAATCGCAAGGTGAAGTGTTAATGAAGCAGACAGGATTAAAGACTGGCCATGTGATGATAATCAAGAAAGAAACGATATGAGAAATATGAAAAATCTGAGAATTCCGAACCAAAGGAGAGTTTAGTATAGACGTTAAACATTTCTCATGGTGACCTAAAACAAGTTGCTTTCCATCCTATGATTCTTGTAATACGTTTGTGCCCACTGAGGAAGGTTGAACTGAAAAGCACTTACTGGTTGGCTACGATTGTTTTGGTAGACAATAAATAAACGCTTCTTCGTAGAAACACTTTTACCTTCTTTGTCAGGATGGCAAAACATAATCTACATGTAATGTACTTTGGCAGTACACTCTGTACCGCGTGGGTAACTATGGCATAATAAATGACGAACACAAGTGTTGCGTAAGATACAACTGTAGAGACCTTCCTGTTGTTCAGTTATACAAGTAGTATGGTCACGTGACAGGAAGTAAGGCATGTTAACTATTAACAAACACAGCTAGCCTAATAGTGTTGGTTATGGCAATCGGGAAGGTTAACAAGGGGGAACCTAAATTGAGAGCGGCCATTGTGGTGCCACAAGTAACGACACCACACTACGCTTGGTTTGTTCTTACCTTGCCTTGGGACACTTTGCTTCAAGCACGCATATATAACATAAACGTATACATAAACATTGGTTTGTGCTAGCAAACATACATGTGAAACGAAAATAAAGCTTAGTAATTCTCTCATTTATCCACAATACGTCTGTCGTAACGAAGAATTACGTGGATTGTGTTTGAAATTATGAATGTATAACATTTTGTCACTCAACTATCAACGAGTGACTGCTGATCAGTGCACACTCAGCGGTACTACAGTAATGCCATGAAGCTAATAGCGATTTCATACAGAATAACGTTTGGGTGCTGTTCCGTCCCAGCCGCGCAGAAGCGAGCCACAACGGCTGCTGCGCAAATCTGCTGGTCCGGAATGCATTGGCCTGGCACGCATTAGGGCACGTTCACGGAGAAAAGACAACGCCTAAGCGGACGCCGATAGCTTACACGGTGTAGAAAAGCAAGCGTATCGCCTAGCCACGTGTTAGCTTTTGAATTGAGGCCAGCGAGATCCAAATTGTGTTTATGCTTATGGTCGTTAGCAGTTGAAGCTAACGATAGTGGAAATACGACGCTCACTCGACAATATACGAATCAGACAATGTGGCGCAAGCCACACTATGTAATAACACTAGAAGCTTGGCAGTTGTTGGATTAGAACAAACACATGCCAATTATTAAATTATGTGCAGGATTTTACGTCAGGAAAGTAGCCATTCATAAGTGGTAGTAAGTGGCCCACTATTTTCCTATCCCCAGAATGCCACTAGAAAGACATGGCCCCTGCATCCCGCTATGTGGTGAGCGGCTTTTGTTTCTTTACCAACGCACCGAGGTACAGCTGGTCAAACGAACGATTCAATTGTGCCTTCCCGCGTGAGCTTTTGACGTAAACAGACAAGCGGACGCAGATAGGCAGTGTCCTTGTATTGTATGTGCTGCAATGCCCTACGTCATTCAATGCGACTACTGTCGGTACCTTCTTAAACGACCAAACAGAGCCCCTGTAAAGGCCTATTTGTTACAGTTCTCACTAGGCGTTGCGTGCGATCTATAAACCAGCCCTTAATTATTCCGTCTGAAATCCGTGCTGCAATAAATGCTAACAATCAGTACCTTCCTAAACGACCAAACAGAGAACCAAACGCACCACTGTTGGTGACAGTTTGGCTCATTGCCTGCTAATATCCGTGTTGATGCGGCATGATTGACGTCAACATCGTCAGCGACGAATCTGTTTCGTCAAAACTGTTTCCTCGCGCATGCTCAAACCTCCACCCCAGCAAACCACCACCCTGAGATGGTTCGCAATTTGGCATTGTTCTCTCCTGGTCAAATCCATTAGCCAGGTCTGGTCGCGGTGAAGGTATGACGTATCGAATACTGTGCTGAGCTTGTTGAGCTGTATTGTAGTTTATGAAGGTACTGAGTGGCTGACGCAACATCACTGCGCACGTGCGACGTCAAGTTTGGAGCCAAACTATCTCTAACAGTGGTGCGTTCTGTTCGCTCTGTTCGATGCTTTAGGAAGGTACAGAATACTTCACTACAGTTCTAAATTTCCCGCCTCCACTAGTGGCCAAAACAAAACAAGGCCCACAATGGCCGCATGTAATTTAAACCGTCTGAATTCAAATCGCTCTGGCCCTCCAGAACCTGCTAAAGGGACTGTGGCTGCATCCGGTCGAGGCCAGCCCTAGACCGATACGAATTATGCCGTGTGAAATCACTAGAACGGACACGACCGTGTGTAGTCACTCGTTCGGGTATTGAAGTGTACCGTGAGAGAGAGTGTGGACCGAGAACGGATAGAGAGAAGACAGAAGTGAGAGAGAGTACCGTCGTTGCTGTGTCTTTTATATGATCTCTGCCCAGGGGCGCGTTGCTCGTCAAACACGCGCGATGATAAAACGTCATACTAATGTACTACGACACGACTTCTTGTGCTGTTTCCTAACGGACGTGTTGTTGGTCATATTCGATGCGCGAGGACTGACGTCAAAATGATGTCAGAGTCGCGAGGCACGACCGTCGAACGGGAGGGTCGTGTACAGCCGTCGATGCTTGTTTATTATTAACAAAGCTAAGTTACTTTTGCTAATCGTTGCCTCAGTATTTATAAGGTCCTTCGATAATAATGATTTGATCAGGGAGTAAACATAAAAACATTACAGGAAACTTAATAGTTCGAAACGGTAAATTTGCCTACATTGACATTTACATCCAGAGGGTGGACTGGTCGGTCTAGACATGGGAAATAGAGGCCCAGTCGGTGATTTTGAATTTTGAAGTATGGTTGGGGGGGGGGGAGAGTTCTGTTTTGTCATGCAACTTTTTGCATGGTTACTACTTTTTTTGGGGGGGGGGGGAGGGGAAGGCGGGTTACGGGTATAGACTTTGCGTTGTGAAATATTGCATACAGAAGAGGTTGGGGTACTGGCAGGGCCGTAGCTAGCCCCCTTGGCGCCCGAGGCAAGCCAACTGAGCGGCGCGCACCCCCTCCCCCTTCCACCGACTACCTATATCAAGAAAAAAATTCACGGATGTTATATTGAGGATTACATAACAAAATAGCAACTATACTCCTAGTAAATGAGATAGACCTGTATTTTAAGCAGTTGAAGACAATGAACATTTGACAAATTTAAAAAAAAAAGTGTTTTTTTGTTGAACTAATGGGATTCCGTATTAATTTGGGCTTGTCAACTGATAAAAAAAAAATACCTCAAATAAGGTGAGGAGATGAGAGTAATGTGTTTCACTAGAACAACCAGAAAATAAACATTTCAGTATAACTTAATTCAACCGGAATAAAAAAAACGGATTTTTTATCCAATTTTCACATTTTTAGAGTGCAAGCATCTCTCTCTATAAACCTTTTTTTTTTAATCTCAGTTTTCGGTTTTCTGATTATTCAAAAAACCGAAACCGGCTAACAAAACATCCGGAAATTATGCAGTGAGCACTAAACCAAGTCCAAGCAAGCACGTCTTTTACAGCGTTGTGAACTTTGATGCAACACGATCCGTTAAAAAATACTATATTTGTGCTTTACCATCACTTTCACGTTTACACGGTTGGCAGGAATTAGGCGTGGCGCTCTAGGCGGGCGCTTTGCTCGCATTACCCTTCCCATGGCCCTGGGTACTGGGCATCTCAACTTTCAGGCGAGATATCAACAAATGTGTTACTTTCTTTGTTGAATGCTTGGGGGGGGGGGGGGAGAAAAACGATAGTGGAAGAAATTTCATAGGGAACTGAATAATGCCAGCTAGGGAGGCTGGTGGAGAGCTCCCCAAATGGTGTCTGGTGATGCTGAAGCATTTTACACGTCAATGCCTTATCCGGCTTCTATAGTATAATTGTTTACATATTCTCGAGGAAGTTATTAGTTTTATGACAAGTGTTTGTGTTTCGCGGGTGGATCGGGAGGTTCCCGTAGTCCCCTTCCCTGCACCATTGCTCAGGGTATCTACCTCCCCTCTCATTTCTTTTTTAAATGTTTTGCTTATAATTTTTTTTTTGCATTTTAAAAATCACAATGAGGGTCCATGCTTTGTGGAGAGATGATGGTTGGGTGGGGGAAATTAAAGTTGTGGGGACTTGGGAGAGACGCTGTAACCTTTCCCAGTCGGGTGCGGCGGGTAAAGCCCTTTTCAAACATCGAAATCTGACCGTAGGAAGGCACGCTTTTTTAATTCGACGTGTCACACGTCGAATTAATGCGGTTGTGGCCAAAAAACGGGGGTAGCAGATTTACGTCAGCGACATCTCCTCAAAAACCAGAAACATTTGTTCAATTCTGATCCGACGAAATTCAAGTATGCGGGTGGATGAGTTGCATTGCGCCAGTACAAGGTATTAGTACAAGGTATTATGCTGTAGTTAATTTAGTTAGGGCGGTTTTAGTTCGCTAACCTCTAAAAAGGTCTCTGAGCGAAAAACCGTCGTCAAATAGTACACGATCAGTGGCTGACGTCAGCGCTTCCTCAGCGTAAAGGTGTGCGCCTAACGCCGATCATACGAAAAATTGCGGCGTGTAACTGCGCATTTCGGCAAGTAAGCTCTTCAACATTGTGGTCGGTTAGAGGCTATCCTGTACGTCGAGATGATTCCACTCTGATGGCGCAGAACAACACAAAGTGAGTCATCACTTACCTTTGCGGTGATCTGGATGGTACACCGAATTTCTATGATTGAATCTGGACGGTACAATGAATGCGAAGCTCTTATAAGACTTTTGCTGTTAATTACTGTGCCATCCTCGCTGCTTTTCGGGTGCGATATATTACAGTATTTTATTACGCGTATTTGTGGTGTTGGTTCCTATTGAACGAGTGAGCAAAGCGAATGATGTCCTGTTTTCACAGTGGCGGACTGGCCAGAGGAAGGGAAGGGCGGGATATTCCTAATGGCCTCTGACTTTCAAATTTTTTTAAAATCCGTAATAGGAAGACTCAAGTAAGTTTTATTGGTTCGCCATTAGTTTTAACTACAGATTTAAAATTACAAATAATAATAATAAAGATAATTATAAAACGCTAGTAAAACAAGTACTTTGTATTGAGTAGCCTAACAAAAATTGGCCACATGAAATTGCAGTGTTACAGTCAATGTGGACTTTGTCACAATTTTCGTGTGAATATTTTAACTTTTATTAATACACCTAAAAAGTGTAAATAAATTTAAAAGTAGTCAACCCTCAGCGTAATATTTCTCCTACTCCCCCTCCCCCAAATTACCTGCTGAATTTATGAAATATGGTGTTCGAAGATTTTAAAAATGTAAAAGTGTGATGAAGAAGAACAACGGGTACGGGAAACTGCAAAACAACGAAGATTTCAGTTTGTTTTTTTTGTAAGAAAACCAATATCAGCATCCGATGAAAACTTATCTGGTCAGTGATTGCATCGTCGCACACAAGATTCTGGCTCATTTGCCGTATCGTAGTAGCAAACGTTACGACACAATTTTTTTTAATATAATGTGCAATATAGTAGATATTCCTCAGTACGCCATGCATTTAGATTTTTTAGTAGTGTCTGTCCTGTTGGTATGTCTGCCGTTCCAACTTCATACGACAATTACAGATATTTTTTTATTCTACCATACGACACGTCGAATTACTAATGCAGTGTTAGTGCAACTTGTTTGATGAGTTTAACCATCATCATTAAACGCTTTGCTCAACTCGCATTATTTGAATAAAAGTTATGATAAAAGGTGCAACTACGGCTGCATCTAAATCATACACTTAACAACACACAGTAGTGTCTCAGGGCCGAAATTGGAGGGGGGGGGGGGGACCCAAAACAAAAAACTAAATGTCTGGAAATGCACCCCAATAGGTAGAATAAAAAAAAAACAGGTCTTTAAATATCTACCCCCCCCCCCATAAATTCCTAGATCTACTCCTGTGGCAATCCGCCTCTGTTCAAGGCAAATCAACCCTTTCGCAGTGCGGATACGTGTAGAAATTTAACCCAAAGAATCTGAAGAAATTTTGCGATGATGTCAGACTTATGCTGATCTGTGATACTTCCCGCAAATATAAATAAACACCAGATTAATAGGACTCGACCAATTAAATTGACAGGTGATTAAGTAAAGGATAATACGATTTACTACAAATAATTCGGGTTAACGCTTAACGTTATTCGAACCAGAACATTATTTGCATACGTCTAATGCAGTTCTTTCATTTAGCATGTGATTATGTTTTATTATTTCATTTTGCACAAAATTTAATCCGGTAAGCCACAATGTGACAGCTTACAAGCTTTAATACGTATCAAAATATTTTCTTAAAGTGACCGCAACTAAAATAATCTTTTAACCAGGAAGTGTAAACCTTGGGGGAAAGAGATAATACAGGGTATAAACGCAAGGTACACGCAGTGGTAGGCGTGGCCAGTTTTATCAACTGCGTGTCGTTGAATCGTTGCAGCATCGCAGGGAACTGGACGCGTTGCTCGTCTACGTCATAGCTATGGAACGCCCTGCTTGACAAAATACGTTTTGCGGCACGTTATAATTCGATTTACAACGCGTTACAATTCGATTTTTGACGCGTTGCAAATGTGGCCAATGGGATGCCTTTTTCTTCAAGGCGTTGCAATTTATTTATAACGCGTTGGATATCGATTTACAACGTGACGTTGAACAACCAATGGTAGATTGTACGTACGCAGCTAATGGCAATTCCCCACAAATTCGCTGCGTTATAAATAAATTGTAACGCGTTAAAAATAAATTGCAACGCGTTGTAGAAAAAGGCACCCTATTGGTCACATTTGCAACGCGTCGTAAATCGAATTGTGACGCGTTGTAAATCGAATTATAACGTGACGTAAAACGTTATTTTGTCCAGTAGGGCGTTTCATACATAGCAGCGATGGTCATCCACCGAAAGCACATCGCGCGTTTGATCTCGAAAATACGTCACAGTGCGTGTTTGACGAGCAACGTGTCTGAAAGCTGGGTGTTTGGCGAGTGGGAGTTGAGCAACGTTGCAGCGTTTTCCACACGTGTTGGTTCAGCATTGTTGCGTACTTTTAAGACTGAATAAAATACGACACTTTTTTACGAGTTCAGTGTTGACCTTTAGGGATAAGTTCTGCACGAAAGTTATTTGTAGGTTATGTATTTGTTTGAAAATTGTAATGTTGTGGTGCATAAACTCCTATTTTAAAGGAGCATTAGGTCATGACAAGAATTTAAGACCCAAACAACGCGACACAGAACTGAATTAATACGGTTTTAAATTGCTACGGCTAACATTACAAAAAAGGCCTTGAACAACTATGAATTAATAAATAAACTGGAGTAATTTATTATACAAAACCGTTATACAAAACATAAACTTTTCCACAAAAATAAATATATATAAAATATTACAATAAAATCTAAAAACGTTCTTGGACTACACTTTTCGATTTCCAGGCTTGAGTTTTCCAACACACAGGTGCACAATGGCATGGACACACCTTAACGACGTGAGTAATTTGTGAATGAAAACCAAATGGAATATATATAGTTTGGGCCAAATACTTTTCTTATCTTATTGTGTGCGCGGTGTATCTTGAGTCCTGCAAGTATTTTATGAGCAGCTAAGTCTTCCTGGTGGGGGCGGCTTTAGTCGACGGCAGCCATTGTTTTTTTTTAACCATCTTGGATATCAACAAGACACTCCGCTACCAAAAACGTACAATCGATTATCTGTCTTCGTTCTGTGGCGAACTCAAGATAGGGAGCGGACACTATAGTTATCTACTGAATCATTTCTCATCTGGTTTCCCAAAATACAGGCGGGGCTTCCTTGCGATACACTTGCGAAAACAGGAGGAAAACCACTACAGAATCAGGACTCAAAAAGCAGAACAATTAATTCATCCCAAAGTAGAGTTAAACCTTTTCTCGCCTTTTGACTTAGTGCAATAGCACTGACTCCATTTGACTTACGTTGGTATACTTTTTGTTGATCCACAAACTGGTAAAATATCAACAGCAATAACTCTCGTACTGGATGCGAAAGAACACTCACGCAAACTGGGCTTCATAAAATTTCCATATGGACGGTTGAATTCATGATAACTTTACGGTAAACCAGCACACGAGCATTTGAAGCTTCGACGACAAAACATTCATGCCAACTGAAGAAAACATAAAGTCCACATATTCACAAATAATTTAAAAGACAGAAAATGCATAACCTGAATATTAACGCTTGTGCAGGCAGACGGACAGTTTTCGTTGACGAGGAAACGAAGAAGTAAAGCACCACAGACATACACATGCTCCCTGCCACAGAGCTGCGCTGGACTAGCCCATCATCACCATTCCGCTTTTAAGCGAGACACACAGCCTCATAATGAAGTTTAAAATTTACATCAACTTAAGAAATATAACAAATGCAATTTCAATCATTTCAAAAAACCTAGAAACGATGTTCACTATAATTTTAATCGTTTCAAAAATGAATGAACTTGGTAATTCAAACTTAAATTACTAAAATATTACAATATTACAAAAATGACAGGTACCTAAGTTCCACCGAGATATCACCTCACAATGTGGTAAATTTCTAGTAATGTAAATAACATCCGGTCCCTCACAGAACAGCCCTGTTAGAGCCGGTAGCAAGGGTCCACCCCAGTAGCGCAGTGGTTAGCACGTTGATCTAGTATACGGGAAGCTCAGATCTTAGTGTTCGGGTCCCAGTCGGGGCAGTAATTTTTTTCTTCCTTTCTCACTTTAGCATAATTCTCACAACCCAGTCTTAGCTGTTAATCTACAGCGTTAAAAACGTGTGGAGTGCATGCGTGTGTGTTTGTACCTCTACTCCTCTTGAACCAAAGCACCTACAAAGATGGGAGTAGAACCAAATGAAAGATAATTAAATTACGCTTCACATAGGCCTATTTTTGTCGCTGTAACTTAATTGTTTGACCCTCGAATACGTTAAAAACAACTACAAAACTAAATTCAACGTTTTTTTTAACCCTCTTGACGTTTGTTCATGACGTCATAGTTTGTTCATGAAAAGGTTATTATGCCTGAACAAACTTTTCCTGGTAAAACTATGACGTCAAGAGCAGTCATAAAATGTAGGAGTGCTTAAGAATGTGATGGACGAACTGAGCAATCATTGCAATTAGTTTGCGTCCAAAAAAGCTACACGATTTTGTGATGCTCTTGGAATCTAAGAAATTACAGGAAGCATGGATCGACGCCAATGAGTGAGCGAAGCGAACGATATGGCTAGTAATAACAATACAATAATAATTTAGATTTCCACTGAATTAAAAATAAACAAAATATGTTAATGTGAGTTTAATTCTAACTAGTAGACTGTTTAATGTTACTGTTAATTTACTTTTTTTTTTAAAGCGATTTGTACCAACGTGTATATGAATAATAAATAAATTATTTCGAAAATAGCTACCTTAGTAAAATTATCAGCCGTTATTCATAGTGAACAATTCGTAAATGTGTAAGAAACACAGAACCCGATTGCTCAGTAAACCGCAAAGAGCATTTACTGAGGAGGCAGCCTGTTTTATTTTTTTTTGCACGGCTTTCATTTCATTTCAGATCGTAAACAGTTTATTCTATGCTTCTAGTAAACAGTAACGAAAGGAGTTTGCCAACACCATC
>JAHWFP010231939.1:2332-18271 GCA_023313725.1 Lithobius niger | reverse complement strand
TCATTAATTTCGGGAAACAAAATGGAGTTGTTTACTTTGAACCTGAAAATAAAAATTAAGAAGCAAATCATTTAAAATCATCCTTGCTATTTTATTACTGCGATATCAGAAATTCCCTTTTACCCAGGGCCGTTGCTAGTCCCCTTGGCACCCAAGGCGAACCATTTGAGTGCCCCCCCCCCTCCGTCTCCACCCGCCTGCCTATTTCAAAAAAATAAAATAAAAAAACTTTAATGAATGTTCCATTGAGGCTTGCCTAACTAAATACTAAAGAAACCTGAAAAAGGAAATTGAAGGGTTACAGACAACGAACGTTATCAGAAAAAAAAAAAAAGTGTGTTTTTTATCGAACAAACGTGATTTCGTGATCATATTTTGGCTTGACAATTGATCAAAAAATATTAATTAAGGTGATAAAGGGATGAGAGTAAATTATTTCGCTATAACAAACTGAAAATAAACATTCGAAATAACTAATTCAATCGTAATGAAAAAATTTTTATTTTTCAGTTTTCGCTTTTTTCGGGTGCAAGCCGCCACTTAAAGAAGCAAGACGCAAATACAGTGAACCTTTTTTTTAATTTCAGTTTTCGGTTATTGGATCATTAAAGAAAAAATCGTTAAAAAATATATCTGTGCACCATCCACTAACACGGTTGCACGGTTGGCAGGAGTTCGGTGAGGCGACCCCAGGAAGGTGGCCGCCTTACCCTTCCTACGGCCCAGCTTTCACCTATGAAAATACACACATGTAAAGACAAGAGACAGGATTTATTCTGGGAGAATAGAAATATCCTCCTTTGTATAGAAGCTTGGGCTCATTGCATTGGGTTCACCAAGGCCACTGTCTTAGTGAAAACAATGTGATGAGCCCAAGCTGCTATACAAAGGAGAATCTTTCAATGCATTACGGTCGTCCTATTTGTTTATTTTACAATATTAACTCAACAGGTTTTTAAAAGGTAACCTCACAAAAGAATCAAAGGTATGAATACTATAAAAAAAAATGTAGGCCTAAAGATTTTCAAAATTGTTACAGGATTGATACAAGACATCCTTAAATAAATTACAGTGTATCAGTAATGACAAACCGGTAAAGAATGAAATGAACATTAAGTCAATGACCTTGACAGCCTCCACCAGGATCAACAGATTGTCAGCTTAAAGAGTAAACTGGAATATTGTTAAAAATTACTAACTTGGCATTAGGCCCATTTAAAAGCTCTCAAATAAACTATTATTATAGTTATAGGCCGTGTCAATCTGGCTTAGCGGTAGGACCTTGGCCTTTGATTTCAGAGGTCGTGGGTTTTATTCCCCGCTCAGACAGTTTGACATATAAGTCCAAAAGGCAACATGAATAGGTTCGCATCTGTAATTATTTAACCAATTTCGAGCCCATTGGCTTTCCGTCCCGTTTAAACTATTAAAAGTTGAGTGAACAAAATCGGTCAAGTCTAAAAACAAATTAAAAAAAAAAAAAAAAAACCACAGCAACACCGAATGTAAAGTACAACCTTAAGTTCGGCAGCTTTTGTTGAAAAAGAAATAGTGCATTAGATTTGAGCACATATAGTAATAATAACTACAACTTGGTATTTTTATTATTCACTAGGTTTACTACCAGACTTCGTCGTCCGGGGTTTTGTTTCACCAGAGGTTTCGTTTTGCCAGGGGTCTTGTTTACAAGTGTTTGCCAGGTGTTTCACCAAACATGTTTAGCCTGGGGTTTGTTTCCCATTGTTCGCCTGTCATTTAACTGATTTTCAATAAGATGGGTAATGTTTCTCTTTCCCCTCACTGCCTTCATGTCCCCTTAGACCCGGGTTTTGTTTTCCCATTCCTTTTTCTTCCTCCATTTTTCAGGAGCCATCTATGCATTTGGTTGCTGGTGACATCTAGTGGACGACGTTAAAAGTTCCAGTCCGTCACTTTTGCGTTGGTCTTTACTTTCAGTGTGCGCCACATGGCTTTGTTGCTAAGACAACATGAAACCAATATACAACAATGATTTTCGTTATTTAAATCATCGGCGCTTGACTCAATCAACCATCGGCTCCTACCGGTCCCTTCTTTCCTTCCTTTCTCTTGAGCGATCCATGCTTTTGGTTGCTTGCTGGTGACATCTGCCGTCTATTTTAATATTGTGTAACGTATCACAGCGGACGTAAGCAAAAACAAAACCAATGTCACATAAAGTACGCATCAATTGTTGCCTCACGAGCATTGTTGCTTCAGCTATGCCTTGTTGTTTGCTCTGAAACTTGGGTTTTCATGAATATGAGGCGTGTTTTTTTATTGTTAACTGTTGCTGAAGTTATTGCTGCTTGCTCTAAGCTAAGCCATGCCAATTACAAACTATAAAATACTGCTTCCTGTTTTTTTTAGTATGAACTTCAGTCATGTTTTAAGGAAGAAGCAGAGAAATTCGACGAATCTTCAAGAACTCTTCAAGCACTTTTAAACCTGGCATTCTGAATTACTTTCCATGCCTTTACCAGGCATTCAGAGATCCGTATGAACTCCGACTTTTATAAAATGTCTTCATTTGAATATTCTTTGTGCTTAAATAACAACAAAAACCTGCCTCGAAATTAAAAAAAAAAAGTTTTACCAATACTAGAGGGAGAGAGCTTAAAAATATCCAAAGACAAAACCAGTTTACTTGTATTTTTTATGCCGACAGAAAACCTGAAGGTCTGCATTTATGAGGTCATCGGCCATGATCAAACGTCGTTAGTAGACAAAAAAAATGAAAAAGTTGCATTTTAGTGAATGCATTAATGTCACGTAACCTCAATACATATTTGTGCTGGTAACTCTCCTAACGCCTTGTTCCAGTTTTGGTAAAGTTGTTTTAAAGCTAAACATCAGTAAAAAATTAAGGTTGTACAACTTTTTACAGTGCTGCTCATTCATTACATACATACGGTAAACGGCAGATAAATTTAGACCTTTTTCAGTAATGCTTCGAACGCTTTTTCTGAGCAACAGATTCTCCATTTTAAAGTCACCACAGCTCTAAAAGGTTGAAATTAAAATTTAATACAAAAGCAAATCTGAAAAAAAACAAAAACAATAAAGAAGTGCAAGGTACACTTTTATCACATTTAACCTATATAGGTTATATTAAGTTAAAGGTAATTCTCCAACAGAGACTAAGTTCACTGACAGTAATGTAGACCCAGTGCATTTGACATGAGCGGATCCGTTTTTTTTCTCCTTGTATTGTTCCTGCATCACAACAATGACCTTTAAAACTGCCATTCCACATCTTTACTACCACTTCCATCCTGAACTTTCAGAAAGGAAATCCCTTTAATTTCCAAGGCATCAAAAGCTGCTTACTTCTTTACTTAGAATGATGGTTTTAAAGGTCATTATTGTAATGGAGGAACAATAGAAGGAAAACGAAACAAACGGAAAGCAGTGATTACCTAGTCGCAACCAGTCTTCTGGGCCATTTCCGCCATTTTCGGGCTCTTCCGCTTCATCCTTCCGTTTTTTTTTAATTTATTTAAAATTACTTTTGTATCCTAAATCTAATGATGTAAACCATTTGTTTCCATCTGTATCGTTCCGTAGATGGGGGGCTCATTTATCGGCCACTTCCGGCCACTTGTGGACCATTTCAACTTCATACTTCCTTTGTTTTTTAAATCCACTAATTTTGGACGCTGAATCTAATGGTGAAAACCGTTTGTCTCTACCTGGTACCGTTTCATAGATGATGGGCTCACTTCTTGGCCACTTCTGGTCACTAGTGGGCCATTTCTGCTTCATACTTATGTTTTTTTTTCCCTTTTAACAAATTTTTGGACTGAATCTGGTGGCGAAAACCGTTTGTTTCTATCTGGTATCGTTCCATAGATGAAGGGCTCATTTATCGGCAACTTGTGGACCATTTCAACTTCATACTTCCATTGTTTTTAAAAATCCTTCTTAACTAATTTTGGAAGCTGAATCTAATGGTGAAAACCGTTTGTCTATATCTGGTACCGTTTCCTAGGTGATGGGTTCACTTGTTGGCCACTTATGGTCACTAGTGGGCCACTTCTGCTTCATAGTTCTGTCCCCCCCCCCCCGTTTAACACATTTTTGGACTGAATCTAGTGGTGAAAACAGTTTGTCGCCGTCTGGTACCATCCTGCAGTTGAAAAAGGCGACGGACGGATGAACAGACAGGCAAAGTCACTGCTACAGTCTTCCCAGGTTTCACTGTACAGAACACTAAAACGGACTCACTTCATTACGGTCAATGAACTTATTCAGTGGCGATTGGAGAGTTAGCGTTAACTTGATGTAACCTTTAGGTGTTAAAAAGGGTAGTAAGGCCATTAAAAAAAGAAAAGTTGGTTCTCAGGCCACGCCCGCACCGATTTTTTGACAGAAAATAAACAACGCGGCAAAATTAGCAGTTTCAGTTTCCTTACTGAAAAATGGAAATATAAAATTACCATTATTGTCATTAAATAATTTTATGGACACGTGGTAAGCAGTATTACGAGGCAGTGTTCTTTATTTTACCCAAAATAAAAATAAAATAATGCCCCAAAATGTATGGAAAAATAGGGTCGAAAAATAAAAAATAAAGTTCAGCCCGTCTCGATTCTTGAGAAAAAAGGCCCGAGAACCAACTTTCTTAAGCCTTTATTTTCTTTATTTTTTTAAGATTTGCTGTTTTAATTTCAAGCCTTCAGAGCTGCGGTGGTATTGAAATTGGGAATTTGTGGTTCAGTAAAGGAGTTCGAAGCATTACTGAAAAAGGTCTAGATTTAACTGCCATTTATCTTCCATGCACCGGTATGTAATGAATGAGCAGTACTGCAAAAAGTTGTACAGCATTAATTTTTTAGTGACACTTACCTTTAAAACAACTTTACCAAAACTGGAACAAGGCGTTACTAGGAGAGTTACCATTGAGCCAACACCTGTGCTTAATTTGGTACACCAGTCCAAATTTAACATGTCAACAAATGACTTGTGGTAGTAAAAGGTTTTATCCTAAAACAGATACGTAAAAATAATGGTATGTAATACTAAGACTAGTAGGAAAAACATTTCCGAATAGCTCGTACTGAATCGTGCAATGGGCTAAGAAGTGGATTCAAGCCAGGTCACAGGCTGACCACCTAAGATGATGGGACTTTGTTTTTCAATGGCATGGTAGGCCTACTAAGGGACAGATGCAAGATTTTTTTTAATTCTATAAATTCTTATAAATTATATAATTCTATAAATTCTTATATCACCCAAGCATAGGTCTTTTTTGTTTTACTTATTTTAGGAATGTTTACTTTACGTCCAGCGTTGTGTCCATTAATTTATGTGACCCAATCCCCAATGGCGAAATAGTTGTAAAACGTCTAAAGACAATAACAGGGGTGCTGCCGGGAGTACCACCTTTTTTCACATTCCCACTTTTCATTTTTTTCGAATTTTTCACAGTACCGCTTTTCATTTTTTTCATATTTTTTCATATACCTCCTTTTCATTTTTTTTCCATATTTTTCATTTTTGTATCACTACGTTTTCATTTTCATATACCGCACCAGTTTCACATTCTTTAATAAAAAATTTTCTTTTTCAGTAACCATTGTAATCTCTCTAATTATTCCACTCAAACGAGCGAAAGCGAATTCAAAGCGACTCCGCCTGTAAACCAACTAATTTTTTTTCGTGTTCTAACCACAGCCAAGTGTACGTAAACCCGTGCCCAAATTAGGGCAAATAATTAAATTGTTTTTACTTTGTTTGTGCGTTTTGCCTTTTTTCGCACCAATAGTTGAATTTTTCACGTTTTTTTTTTACCACTGGCAAATTTTTTTCACATTATTCACATCGGCAGCATCGCTGTAATAATGCGTCATTAAACAAAGATTAAAATATGTTTGTTGACAGAGTTAGCAACCGTTTCGTGAGGTTTTAATGTAAAGTCAGCTAATGCGCAGCACGAAATACCAGAAGTTATGCGTGTTTACCACAGTTACTCTAGACTGCTGAGTAGCGCACCAGCTGACGACTTATTTGATCGAATATCGTTGTTTTACAAACGCAAATGTAGAAATATTTCTGACACCCTTTTCTGTTATCAATACAGTTTGTTTATGTAGGGATAATTTAACATTTAATCGTACTTTTACCTAATTTCATTTAAATTTACGGCCAATTTGGCAGTTTGAATTTCAAATATCCAAAATGCAGCTCCCAACAGTTGTCCCAGGAGTGAGCTCCTCGTTCCTCATTCATGAATGACAGCTATTGGGATTACCAACATCATTGACAACACTACTGGACCACGCATCGCCTACGTGACGCAGCAGCGCAGCAATTGTGGACCATCCTCTCAGCAGGAATATGTGATATTCCGAACATTCAACTTCGAAAAATTCGTTTCAACAATGGCCCAAAGGGGTTTTTTCGGTTTTTTTTCTATGGGAAAACTTGTGATTAGAACTCCGAAAATACGTCTAAACGATATAAGGAGTAATTTCTTGCCTTTCGAGACCTTTCTCACATTTCTAGCCTTCCTACTTCTGGAGGAGAAGACGTACATATAAACAAACCGAACGACCAACAAACCGACCGTAAGTTCTTAATGATCAAGATCAAGCCAGGCTTACTAAATACGTACGCTGCAATCAACAAATGGTAGCCCAGTGTTTTGTTGGTTGGAGCTTACAAATGCGGTATTGCCCGAAAAATTTGTCGTCTTTTGATAAACTTCATACACAGGTAATTCAATTAAATTTTGTAAACTCATAGCAAACTAATGCATTTTTTCTGCTTAATTAACATTACGCAATTGTACAAAGTGAATAACTCTTCCTGTTTTAAGAAATAAAACTGTTTTCCATCCCACATTAATAAGATAATCAACGTAACTTACTTAGCAATTCCATCAAAAGCAGCCTCTAAGGCAATCTTGCCACTGTCAGTGTTCACTCCTCTCTGAAACGTAACAAGCAAACAGTGAGAGAAAATAAAAAAAAAGTTGCAAACTCAGCTCAACTATACCTCAGAACGGAATTTGCATCTAATGATTTGATTCAGAAATATATCATGCAATGGCAGCAGCTTTCAGTTTATTTGCAGAAATTTTCCAAGGAGTATTTCTTAACGTAAAGAGTCCACATTTTTGGAGTTACTGATTGGTTTATCCTATAGTGAGTTTAAAGTGGTAGGCTACACTTTGTTGAATCCACTACTAATATCCTTGCTTTATACCGCGAGCCACCAAACAGCCGTAACGCGCGTGTCACGTGACTGGGCTAGTTCACTCAGCTGGCCTAAGATCCGTTATTCTCGTTTGTCAGTGGCTAACTCATGATGACGTCATGGAAAATGCCATGGCTCGCAAGTTTCAGAGAGCTGGTTTTCAGCGAGCTAAAAAGCACAAACTGTACTGCCATTCTACTGAATGTTAGGCTTAGAAACTCACACATAAGCCTATTGATGGCAGTTGACACTTGAAATCGAATAGTTTTCTGCTCTAACCCAAACAGTTTCTGCTTTTTAGTTTGCGGAAACCAGTCCGGTTTAATGCTCGTAAAATTATCACCAGCAAAGTAACTTTGCGCTCTTCCACAGATTATTCTCAAGTGACAAGCGCCAACAAGGGCGAAACATTCTGTCTAGAAACTTTGTGGGTGAGAGCAGCTTGATTTCAAGTGAAAAACATTAGTTCATCAAACGTTTGCCTTTTTCATTGTTAAAAACTGCCCACTATTCTTGTTACACTGACATGGCTTGTACTGGTCTGCGCACAAACGAAACAGGAGGCTTGGTGGCTATACCTGCTGGGATGTAAGCCGTGATGTACACGGTGGAGCTAAGGAAGCTATTAAGTTTAAGGTTTGGACACGAACAGTAAATTAAACGATTTAAGCCCATAATTAAAGGGTAGTACTTTTGGACGAAAGTGAAAATAAGGAATAGGTCTATTCTGTCCTCCCAAATTAAATGCAAATTCTAACGCTAATGCACAGACCTATGCTATGTGTTTGCTGGACTCGCGTATCGGTACAGAGCTGTGCTGTCAGTAGGTGTAACCCCAGCAGCTAGGGTCAGCTTAAGGAAGGGGAGGGGGAGCAATTTTTTTTAGGGATAGTTAGTTTTCATTGGAAAATGTTATAATGGGGTCAGTTGGATCATCTCAATGGATAATTTTACGTTTTTGTCGAACTACGAGACAAATGATCAGGTCAAAATAATACAAAATTCAATAAAAACGTTAAAATCTAATTATCTGCCATGTGATAAACTAAAAACTAGTGTTGCACTTCAGTATGTCGGTGAAATACCCGTGGTTATATACTGTATTAGGGGAGAGGAACCAAAACCCATAATGTGGTCAAAAAGTCAAAAATGGGTTAGGGAGGGTACATTTTCAGCATAAATGTACCTTGAGCCGCCCCTGCAAGCAGCTAACTGGGCAACGAGAGAGCGAAACAGTTAGCATACAGATTCCTTAGTCAACCCGCGCGCGCGCCGGGGGGGGGGGTAAGTACGAGTAAGGAGATGGGCAGATATGAAAACTAGCAGGTAAATTACGAACACTATTGTTACATCAACTTGACAGACCTTTATCTACTTTTAACGACATACATTGGTGGGATTCAAACCAGCGTCCACTTGGTTTGTAGGCCATGACTGTAAATTTAGTGTTCTGTAACGGCAGCAAAGCATCTTTAATTCCTAGGATTTTTTTATACGCCAAAATTGTCAACCATATTCAGCCAAGATTTAGACAGTTTGACCCTTACCTCTTTTATTTCATCCCTTATTTTATTATATATTTATATTTATATCCCTTATTTTATTATATTTTTATTTCATCCCTTACTCTTCTGTGCTTTGGCGGAAACAAGTATCATAAATGGAATATTTTATTCATTTAATCAAGGAGCAGACGAGAACATTGCCTTTCTAAAATAAAAGGCCTTACAGTTACCGGGTATAACCGTGCCAAATGTATCGGCTGACCCTTACTTGACTCAAAACTTAGGGGGAACCTGCCAATATTCATTCCAGTTTTATTGTTTTGGTTGCATGCTCTACTTTACTCTTCAAAAGGCAGCATTTGTTTATGTGCAGTGCATGACAACCGTTAACTGGCAACATGTCAAAACAGCCACTCACTCCGCTTGTTCTACATTTTTAAGTCAGTCTTTGCCTCTTCCTGGATTAGCAATTCTGGTCTACAAATTCAATTTCCCATGTACTCATTCGCACAATTTGTTAAAAAAAACTTCTACAAAATAGTTAGCAGCAATTTCGCAGCAAAACGGGAGTCTTGAAAAACAAACAAACCAACACGTCACTCGGGCAGCAATGAAGTAGCCCTGTAATTACGAGTGGCATTTAAGTGTGCCGGTTGAGCTGACGTGGTCTGCCCAATTATTTCCTCATTCGTTTCGGTTTCAACTCAAGATGGGTTCAACAACCTCCCAACGCATGCGCCAAAAACAACAACAACAAAAAACACACAAACCTTGACCCTTCATTTGGCAAATCCAAAAACACTCATCATGGCTAAATACGTGACATAATGAGGTTTTTTTCTCTTGGTGTCGGTATTAATTTCAGACTTTCTGAGAACAGAAATTTTTTCTTTGCACACTCAACCTCAATTATTCTCGTTTTTAACCTAATTACACCGAAGCATTTTGGAACACGTGTACAGACAAGTGAGGTAACAGTAAATTACTTATGCACCTTCAAAGTGAACGTCCTTGCAAAGAGACTGGGCAACATTTATCAACAAATTTAAAAAACGGAAAAGCGCTGCAATTAGAAGTAGAGCAAAAAAAAAGGCTGTGAAGGCTCTTCTTCGGTTAGTGAGTATAGGTTGGATTGTTTTGTCATCAGTGGTCATCAACAGTTTATTAAAAGAAGTGATATCCATGATTATACCTGTCATTTGAAGTGTTTTAAATTGTGGATTCATTTCCTTAAATAATGATTATAACTACTTCTGTGTCCATGTTGGGTTAATTTTGGTTCCAGAGCTGATATTTGAATTAAAATTCTTGCCTTTGTTATTGAATTAAGAATTAAAATCTTCAAATGGGGCGCAAAATGCATGCAGAAAATTTTTAATGAATCAGACAATAGGTTCGAAAGTGATCATGGACTCACACCGGCACCGGATAAACTTTTTGCTCCACAAGCCACTACGCATCGTCACTAAAATCGGTACCACCAGCAAACTTTGTGGCTTAAGGTGAAGTTTACCAAAGAAAATTCGTTCACGAGATAAGCATGGCGCTCGATACCTACCATAGTTGGCTTCCTACAGCCAGAGGACATCCCATATTAGTTTTTGAATTTATTGCGGTTAGATCCATCACGCAAGTTTGTAAAAATATTGTATTTTTAAATTTGCGATGCTGCTGTGCTGCTCTTTCAGTAAGTTATAATCTCGGTTGTCTGCTTTGTAAATCTCAAATTAAGTTTTCACGGATTGGATGACAGGTTCAAAAACAAAGTCAATAAGAACCAACCCCAACATGTTTTCACTACATGTACTCAGCAAATAAACCCATTTTCCTATTTATAACAGTACTTTAACACATAGGAATAACTAGAGGAAGCCCGTCCTCTGGACGTGTGTAATACACGTGCGTATGTGAGATTCTTTAATCAGTATTTTGCATATATTAGCTAACGAACACTGATTTTGGATCACTTCTCTCACTCAATCAGCACGTCTCCCTTACCATCATAAAACTTTCTTCCCCTTGCCTTCTTGTCTTTATTCCTATTTTGTGCATGCTGGATGACAAACGCTGATTTTCGTTTGCTTCGCTTACTCAATCAGCGCATCTCCCTTACCACTGTAAACTCTTTTTCCCTCTTGCCTTCAGTGTCAGCGTGGTGACAGGCACTGCTCATTTCCAGGCTATGCTGCTTGTTGGAAGACGGCGATTTTAAAACGTCCAAGAAAATAATTATGACAATACCCTTTATTCTGGCGTTTGCATTGTTGTTGCTCTGCTCATTAAGCTTTTAATACTGGCATTTGCTGATTTACATTGTTGCCTAATGACAATGTTTACAACAATGTAAAACAATGAAACTGCTCATTCGGGGCCCTGTAGCTCCGGAATGGAACGACCAATCCAATTTTTGACTTGGTGCAAAACTACGCCATGGTAGCTGTCCATACACACCATCCGCACCATCGCACACCAAATATTAACGGTGGAGATGCAGGAACAAAATTCCTGAAAGTTGGCCGCGGTAGACGATTAATATATATGATAAATCGACTTTATATGATGCCATCACGACTCGATAGTAATAATTTGGTTAAACTTTGTGGTTGCAGTGGGGAGTAGAAACCAGTTTGTAGTATTGGTGCATTACCACACTATTTTTATTTGGTTGATGTCACTTGTTCTGGATGCAGGCATATTTTCTGAGAGTATGGGCCAACACCGAACAGACTGGCAGTTTTTATTTAAAAAAATTTCTGGCCTCATATGGGGGCCGTTTCCAAGCATAAAAAAAAAAAAAAAAAAAAAAACACACCCAGCTGCTTGTGCATGCAACCAACGTTAATGCGGCACAGTTTTTCTCTTCATCCTGTACACGTGGTAGGAGGGTTTTTTTTCAAATTTTGTGTAGGTTTGGCTGCCATGGAAGATGATCGATGAAAAGTTAATTATTTTTGTGTGTGGTCACGCGCGTAAGGCCGCCAAAGATTAAATTAAGCAGTTTTCAAGGGTGTTTGCTTAGGCATACAAAGTTTTTTTTAAACCAGTGTCTTAAAAAAAATTTCAATGTCACCGCTTTCACCAAACACTCCCTGGATCCGATTCCGATGATCAAATCAACCCGAGCTCCATTCACATGATCGCCACGAAACATACTTTAAGAGCCCTTCAAAGACGTGTCACAAGAAAAGCTATCTTCTGTGCAACATTTTCACTCTGAACCTGGAAGTAAAGCATACATTTTGTACGCCACAGCAACATTTTTTGTTTGAGTAAAAATTATTTAAAAAAAATAAGAATGCATTTTTTTTTTACTACCACTCCTGAGAACCATTTAATTATATTTTAGCGGGTTAAATTAAGTTTGAATTGCAATGGGTAGTTGACATGGTTTATAAAGTTCATAGCACTTGAATTGTCTTTCTTTGGCTGGCCATGGCAGAGAGCTAAACTGAAAACCTGGTTTTTACTTTCTGAATGCCTGATATTGAAAAAAAAATGAAAGAAAACTTCCAAGATAACCAATTTAAAAGTTACAAAGGGGTTAGGGGTTACAAGGAGTGTTGGAGGGGGGGGGGGGGGATGGAGGAATTCCAGTTGAAACATCAAACCGAGCTTACGTAAATGCACACTACTTTCTAATATTGGTGGTCACACGGAGCTATCAGTGTCGGCAGAGGTCATCCTAGCAACCTGAAGACGCTATGTAAAGACCCGGGCAAAATCCTTTGTCAGACTTGTTGTTTAACGTAGTACGAGACTACGAGGATCCTCAGCAGCTACGGAGTCTATTCTGGTCGTTCTCTTGGCCCCCGACCAATACTGGAGGTTTCACGGTTTGGCCCATGGAGTTTGCTTCGTACCTTTGCACATTTTTTTCTGCTTTGAAATCATCCGATAAGGTTCAAATTTAGCCGTTTCATTCTTGAACTTTACTTCAGATGACTCGAAGTTGAAACTAATTATTAAAGTTATTTTATAATAATAATGACTTAGGTAACTGTTATAATTTGCATCATTCTATACAGTTGCCTAACCTATTTATGGCTTCTCAGCTACAGTTAAACACAGGGTGGATCACAAAACATGCAATGGCAGAAATTTGAAATCCAAGAGATGAGAAAACTACGTCCAAACTCAAAAAGTCCAAAACGTTGCTTCCAAGGCCACTCAAAAACGTTTTCGGACTTTCAAAAAACATATCTTCCAACGTAAAACCTTTTAGAACTCCCATCATGGATAAAATTTGTCGGCCAGTGCATTTCTTTGGCTCACCATGTATATATTACAAGGCACAAAACCCCAGTCATTAAACAACTTTAAAAATGATTCATGCCTTTTTAACATCTGAACGCCTGCAGCTAATCGCAAACCAAATCTCGCACAGGGAACATTTTGGTTGACACAGATAACAGGGAGATTCCTTTTTTTTTTCCAGCCACCAACTGGGCTAAACTTACCAGGATGAAGAATTCTATGGCACCTTTTTGTGGCACTTAAAAAAGTCGTTGCACGACACTAAATTTAGATATTAGCAGTTGTTTTACTTGCTGTTAGAATGACAGGTGATGGACAAGGAAGTGACAACTATAAAGTGATTTATTGTCTGGCTTTAAAAAATGGAACAGAATTTGCTGGCACAACTACTGTAGGCCAGCACTACATGTACAGTACATGCCGCAGCAGTCTCCAATCATACTAATTCTGAAATGAGCATGGATATAAAGCCCCAAAAAAAAAACTTAGTGTTTTACCAAAACAGTCCAACATAAATTACTAATTACTTCCATTAATTTCACAATAATACATAGCCACTGCTTACAGAGGTGAAGAATTGTGGACACATGCAGCATCGCGACAGCCAACATATCCTGCAACTCACTCGCTGTCCCTCGTTGTTAAGCAAGTGTTGAATCCCTCTTTGGAAATGGGAATTTCCAATGGGACTATCACCCAACAATGAGTAATATAATAATTTAATTAAGAATGGGACTATTGTTATGTCGAAGTGCAGCACACAGTCTAGCAAGTGCTTGATACGTAAGGGTTACCAGTAACTTTCTGAGAAGTATCTCTCTGAAAGCGGTTGATAACCTATTCCCAGAGCAGAACTTTCTGCAACTGTCAGCGACAACAATTGTCGGGAAAAAATTTTCTACAGCTAATCTGTTTTTATCGTATAGTTATCCACATGTTTATTGGTTTTTATTGAATAACTTTTCAGTGCTTTGGCCTATTGATCTGGCTACTGCACCAATGAAAAGGTCTCATGGAGACGATAAAAAAGCTGCACTGGAGTGTCAAAATCGATCAAAAATTGACAAAACGGCAGAAATATGGCCAAAATGTGTCCACTGCAGCCTTCAACTGACCGTTGCGCATATTATGCTATGGGGAACCTATTTACCACCCAATTTCACGCACACAACAAATAACGAATCGTTCTTACGATCTTTTGCTCAGAGAGCTCAAAGATGTCATTGTCGACAGCATTGTTATTGTTGAAGGGGGCCTTTGGAATCAAGCAACAATGAACTGGACACAACAATTTTTACTAATTGTTGTCTGAAGGTGCTATGCGTTATTGAGTTTTCCGGTAAGAACGGTAATCAGTGATAGATACCACAGTCCTAAACCATTGTTGCAATCCAGTTGTGACCGATTTTTAAAGGAGGACTGAGAACCATGAAACTTGGTGATAACTGTTCAAAATGGTTGCTTCAGACATCCCTGCGTTCTGCTAGGATATCTCCACATTCCGAATTAGCTCTACCAGCATTTAGAGAGTACCAGTAACTATACTGTCAGCAAAAACCATGACCATAAACGAAGAGCCAACATTGTGAACTTCTGAAGGATCGACAATATTAAGATCATTGCCAACTTGCCATCTGAACTAACGTCAGTAGTAAAACAAACGGACCTCCATCCCTACTTGTCATTCTTATCAGTCCGCAATATTGGCTGCATGTAATTCTACGTTTATTACAGCTAGCGGCAGTTCTTTAAACCTGCAGCCTAGTATACGTTTGGTCATGCCCAGACTGCCTCCGATAACTGTGTGAGCCAAGAAGAGTCATTTATTGACAGCTGTAAAATGTTCAGTAGAGGGACCAAATAGGAAATTTCACCGAAAAAACACAACTCAGCAAAAATTTCACTTGTACTAGTTAGTACAAACTAAGAGGGCCCATTTAATATTGGCAACCTGCACTGTGGCCTGTCCGGGCATGCATTTGCCCAGTTGACAGTCTGGAGTTCAGACCCACTTTCGAACAAGCAACAGTTTGTAGTGTACTGCTAAATCACATGGCAAGTTATCAGTTATCTCGATAATGTGAAGTGCATTGGCGACCAAAGCCAAAGACCAGAGTTCAATTCCCGCACTCATGCACACGAAGGATGGGCGATATCTGAAACTTAAATTATGATACATCGGAGAGAAATAATCGCGATATATCACAATATTGTGAACTGGCCTGTAACTTTGAGGGGAAGGGGGGAATAAAATAAAGGTCGTCTTATACCACTGACACTCACTGCAAACTTGCAAAGTACTTTCACATTCCTCATGTAACTTCAACACACAAGCTTGCAAACAGCGCCGCTATTAGTCAGTTTAACTGAAACTAAACAAGCTAAAATGTTCTCACCTTCACCACCACTACATTAATATAAAGCTTCCCAATCCGAAATACATCGCTGTAAAACATACTGTGAAATTCGACAACTCGTTAATTCGTTCAAAAAAAATACCGCATATAGTCACATAATGGACACAAACACTGTCCAACTAATTATCAACACCCCTGAAGTGGCTTCATCAGGTTTCTGCTGTTATTGGTTAAACTTTTTACATCGTCGTTTGCTCCAACCTCTTCCGAATTTGAATTTAGCTGCCTTTGCAGCCTGCGTAAGGCTCTGCATTTGTGCTTTGCAGATAAGCTCATAAGAATATTGGGAAATTTCCCTTAAATTTCGCGCACAATATGGCAACTCGGGTACCCATTGTTTTTCTACTTCTACCGTAAAAAGTCACGAATAAATGTAATAAAATTGAAACTGCAAACTAGCATTTGAAACGGCTTCCATTTTTAACAGGACCATACCAAGAAATTCCAGCCAGTGGCAGCCATCAATGGAAGTAGTGGTAGAAACAAAACTGGGAAAACATCTGACCCAAACTGTACATTTTTTTGGGGGGGGGGGGGGGGGGGGG
>JAHWFP010231938.1:0-10775 GCA_023313725.1 Lithobius niger | reverse complement strand
GAAAAATCGAAGTATTCCCTGACTTTTAAACGTAGTCTAAATTCCCTGAGTTTTCCAGGTTTTTTTATGAAAAATAGAAGTATTCCCTGAGTTTTAAACGTAGTCTAAATTCCCTGAGTTTTCCAGGTTTTCCAGGTTGATGGGAACCCTGTTTTTGTAGTTGGCTTTTTCTTGCGCATTTTTAATCTGAGCTTTTTCGTGTATTGGCACAGCTCACGCGGTTCCCTCATGCTGCGCTTTTTTTTACTGTAAATAATTTTTTTTTAAGTCCTATTTTATAAACAGGTAGGAGAGAATATATAATTCAGTAGGTTCGCAACTGTAGGACGCCAGGAGGCAGTCTGACTTTTTGACCACTCAGGGCATCAGGGGAAAATTACTTCTCACAAGCGATGTAACTTGGTTTTTTTAATATGCTTTGCTTATAATAAATATTTGCTAGTACAGACAAAATAATAACAATAAGCTTAATTGCATGCAAACGTAGGCCCGTTAGACGTGGCGCCATCCGGAGGAGAGTCTACAAACTTTTTTTGTTCTACATTAGAATGGGGCCGTCTACAAATTACGTCATACTCGGTGGGGGTTGGGGAAAGAGTACTGTTTTATTGCTACAACTGCGACTCCGGGTTAGGGGTTTTTTCAGAAATGTGACTGCGGCATAATTCGTCTCAACTGTGTTCTGTGCACGGGGAGCCGCGAGAACTATGACGTCAAATTCGACAGGCGTCTTGGTTCGAGCTGTACATCTCTGGCTTCTGCAGACCCGAGTTCGATCCCGGTAAAGGGAAGTGTATTTGTATGGGTCTTTCTCCGGTTGTTTGTTGCAGAAATTCGACATAATGGTTTGACAGGCGTTTTGAATATTGTGTGATATTTGGGACAAAGGCGTGGCGTGCGTTTCAAAATATGCCAAAAGACGTGACGTAATTTAAGGACGGCTCCTATGTTGGCACTCGACTTGCTTGCGGCATACGTAATAAGGCCTATCATTTGCAGTAGCGCAATCTTTAATTACTAGGACGAAGGCGAATCGGGGGGGGGGGGAGGGGGTCGGATGAAAGTCTAACTGGAAAATCGTCTAATGGGATAATTATCTAATATCTGCCTAAATAAATATCAGGAAAATCATCTAAACAGAATATCGTATAATGGATGAACCGTCTAAATGGACAACAATAATATACCTGCGGTTTCTGATGTTATATGTACAGCCGCAGCGAACGTGGCAGCGCTAGTAAGGCAAGGATATTAAACGATTTTCCATTATACGAATTTCGTGTTAGACGATTTTTCATTGTACGAATGACGATTTTCCATTATACTGTTATACTGTGTACGTCCTTCCAATTATGCGATTTTCCAGTTAGACGACTACCCCTCGCCCCATCTGGGGAAAAGGAAACCATCGTACCTTGTAGGTGCGATTGAACGACCAAGCGTTTCTGTTCCTAGCATGCTTTAGGCGGTTCCTCTAACGTCCCCAACTATCCAAAACCTTCCTAGAATAAAATAATAATAAAACACAAATTTTACGTCTTAGTGTCCGCCGTTAACGTGGGAAGGCGCCACCACTCCGCGTAGCACACGCTAAGTTAGAGTGCAACATTTTGAATCTGTTTACAGCTTGAAAACAAACAACACCTGAGCGAAGGCCGAATCTTCATGGTCTTGTCCTGTCCGGCCGCTGAGGTCTGAGTCGACGGGAGCACACCCTTCCCCCATCCACCCCCACGTTACTTAAATGTCTCGCCACCCACACTGGCCACTTTCTTTATCAGAGGGGTACATCAGGCTACACGCCCACGCCCCAAAGGGTTAGTGACAGAGAAACCTACAGGTTAGCCTAGCAGGATCGCACGCCTACGTCAAAGCTTCTTCTTTCCGTCACCAGGCGGAAATGTTGCTTACTTTGTAAGACCTGCACGATTGGCGCCCCCGCGCACCTGGCATATTAAGGCAGAAGTTACATTTACATCGACGCTGCGGTAATAACTTGACTCGCACCGAACAACACGGAAAAAAAATAAAAAAGATGCCCAAAAATAATTTATGTCCAGAATCCGAAACAAAATTTGAAGGCAGCATTCAGAGAGAAATCTTAATTCCAGGAGAGCCGTTCAGTAGTCTTAAAGGGCAATTACATCCATTTTGGCATGCATGTTTTACTTTTGGATCACTTACACAATAACTAAACACAAGAATTGCAGTAAGAATACGTTACGTACGTCCGATATAACATTTTAATTACTGCATCACCAAAACACGACACGGAGACCGCCATTGTTTTGCTGGAACGCGCAGAAATTAATGCCGACAGATGTCACTTTTCGATTTCGACTCGCAGCCGATTGAGCTAGCACTATTGGCTGTGAGAGCTCAAGCGTCCGACGGCCTTAGCTGGCCGACAGTTGTAGTGGCAGGCTAAGGCCATCGGACGCTTGAGCTCTCACAGCCAACAGATGCAGCTATGATGCAGTAATTAAATTGTTATATCGGACGTACATAACGTATTCTTACCGAAATTCTTGTGTTTAGTTATTGTGTAAGTGATCCAGAAGTAAAGCATGCATGTCAAAATGGATGTAATTGCCCTTTAAATCCCAAAGACCGATTGCTTGAAGATGACGTCGTCTTGGGAAGGCGTTCACATGTGAACGTGAGCGAACGTTCACATAGACGCTGACGCAATAATACCTAAAAAGAACATTTGGTTGGTACCGAATAACAGAAAAAAAAAAAAAAAAAAAATAAAAGAAAGACGTCCAAAAAATGCATTGCGCGATCACGATCACTTAGCCGAAATATCGAATACAGTTAGCATTTAAGTCCAATCGGCGCCACTTTTGGTTTGTGAAGATTAAATTTTAAAGATCAAGACACACGCTAGTGTGTCGCCCGCCATATTCGCGATAACATCCAGATATGAGCCACATCCTCATAAGAGCATGGCGACCACTATAGACACATTATCTCTTTACAGCTAAGGGAGTTTGGCTGTTTTTAGCTATATCATGATAAATAGCAATGCGAAAGAAGAGGCTAAAACTTGTTTGATCTGGAGACTTTGGCTGCCTGCCAATATAAAAGCCACTATTAATGACACAGCTTACCGTTTTCTTGTTGAAAAAACGACGTGAATAACGTTGATATTTGCCCGATCAAGTCACACGCTAGTGTGTCGCCCGCCACGACGATAAACGATAACACCTATCCGGATAAAATATGTATGAGCATGCCAACCACTAGACATGTTGTGTCTTTACAGCTTCAGGCATGTTCAGGCATGTGAGGATAAATAACAATGCGACAGAAAAGGCTGAGACTTGTTTAATCGGGAGACTTTGGTCGCCTGACAACATAAAAGTCACTGTTAGTGACACATCTTAAGGTTTACTTGTTGAAAAAACGACGTGAATAACGTTGATATTTGCCTAATTACTGCTACTGGTTACTAGTAACGCTTTTTTTGGTATCACGAAAATAAATTCTTCCATGCTGTGAATAAAGCTGGTTCTTAGCTCATTTTACAGGCATTGTTACGAAGATGTGCCCTTTTCATTGGTCAAGTGGTTCAGGGGCTAGGGACCTCTAATCGACCAAATTGATTGTTTTACGTTGCTTTAAACAATATTATTACGCAACAATGCCAAACTGAACATTAAATACATCCGTGCGTCTGCAGTACTGATAACAAATACTGATCACATGAGAAAAGGTGACTAATGTCGTCAAAATGTAACGAAGGCAAAAAAAAAAAAAAAAGAATGAAATGGACCAGAAAACTAGATTGGTGTTTCCATATCATAATTACTAGTTTAAAATATGGATTTCATCAACTTGGACCGAAATGGTCTGATATCTACCCCAAAACAAATTTGTTATGGATTCCCGCCACGCTTTTCGGCCGTGTAAAATCGTGGTATCAAACGCCAAGCTCTTTCGCCACGCTTATCCCACCGACTAAAGACTTCAAACGTTGAACGAAATAATTCATACGGCCGAAAAGCTTAGCGGGAACTTAACAAGTTTTGCTTTGTGGTATATAAAGGATTAGTTAACTATTGAAAACGCTATTTGCTTTCTACCTCTCCTAGAAAAAAAAATGAGAAAGCCGGCAGGCTAAGGGCACGTTTATGCGACCACTCGCTTTTGCATTCTCGCAGCTAGAAGCTATAAATTACCTCAAATTCCAACATGGCGGCGGTTTTATGTCTGCCGCCTCGCAACGAAAACAGCAAATAACGTGAGTTCAGAAGCGTTTGGGAAAATTGTTTCGTCATAAGGAATTCTTTATATTATTGGCACGGATTATAAGACTGCAAGTATTTACTCAAACGATTTCGGATTTAGCTAATCCATTTAGCGTTTGTACCATGGCAATGTCACTTTTGCCATCGCGATTGAGTTCTAGCTGCCAGAATGCAAGGGCGAGTCATTGCGTAAACGTGGCCTTACCCTTCAAAATCTTATAGATGGGGCGAATCGCCCCTTTGCTGCCCCGGCGCGCCCCCCCCCCCCCCCCCCCCCACACACACTAGTTACGCCATTACGGCTAGGCAATTGCGTAAACGCGCCCTAAAGGTTTGGACTTTGTTGTACAAAATTTGTTCTTTATTTCCGGAGGAAATATTTATATGTAGCCGCATGTAGTCCGGTTCAGGGAAGGTGCTGATTGAGTGAGCAAAGCGAACGAAAAATCATCGTTCGTTAGCCAGTTTGCGCAAAAACACATAGACGGGATGCACGTCTTCCGCAATAAACACATGAGAGAGCAAACCATGCATCAAACACCACCCATCAGCTGGTGGTGAAATAAACACCAGATGAGAAAGTCAGGGCGGATTTAAGCAACGAGATCTTCTCGCTCGCCGAACGCTATTTGCTAGACAACCTTTATTGATTTGCGATTAGTTTCCAGTTTCCTAGTGAATGAATGCGGCAATGCATAAACAATAAACTGTATTATAAATAACAACAAGGATAATGAACAAAAGTGCAACAGTAATTTTAAACATTGCTACAGCTTTGTTGTCATTTCGTGCTATTCCCCAAATTCGCTATTCTCGTTCAAAGAACAGCTACTGGCAGTGATCAGGCGGTGGCAGAATAAACGAGCTGTTCGCTGCGAGAATTCAAAATCCAACATGGCGCCCATTTCGGAGTTATCGAATCGAAGACAAACCATCTATTGCCGGCATTGAGAACTCAGTGCGTCTTCTGCGGTAAAAATTTTTTTCTTGTCACCATAAATCGACGTTGACATGTTGCATGCATCGTACGTCGTGTCGCGAGGCACGAGGAGAAGATCTGCGTCCGCGTTGTTGCCATGGTTAAAATGTATAGACGAATCGAAAGCTTCATTCTCTGCGGTAAAGGCGAGAAGCAGCCAACAGATTTAGCATTAACCAAGTAAAAGCTCGTGAACGAGAAGATTGTCGTTGCGTAAACCCGCCCTTAACTGACTTCTGCCTGGAAAAGTGTTTAATTTTCGTTCTTCATCAAATTTACCCAGAAATGTGACGTCTGTAGTTTTCGACAGCCAAATCGTCCGTCCTTAACTCCAAATCCGTCTTCCAGTTGCACTGAAAATGGATGCCATAAAGTAAAGGCTTTCTACTAAATCCGTAAGTTCCTCCTAAAAGTTTAGTCCTTTCTTCGTTTATGTGCCAAGACAGCTACAAAGACGAGCTTGAAATTCACTTAAACCGGAAACGATTTTATTATCATTTTGCTCGTGTTGCAGGATTTCCAAAAATTTCATTGGAAACGACATTCAGTGCAAAATGTTTGTTGTTTCTTTAAAAAAAAAGGCGTCTCCTTTCAACTCAGCCACCCTACCTTGCAACGACAGAACGAAATTGAAGTTAGGCGACATTTTCGGATGTGTCAAAGACGTCAATATACGTCTAGTGACTGCGGTTTACGTGTCGTTGACTCGCTACGGTTTGACGTTGATGGCGCTCCAACTTGCTTCTCGTATAGTGCCAGATTCTTGCCTCTGTTCGTTTCGGGTTTTCGAAGTTGGCGCACGTTTCTGGGTCCGATGGCTTAACGGCACTGTTCACTGGCGCGTTCGACGGCCATCATCGAAACAAATATGATGCATTATTCAGGAAACCTTCTAGGAAATTCTTTGTAACATTTCCTGGGAAAAAAATAATAATAATAATCGTGTCCAATGACGAGTATTGGCGCCGAATTCGCTCGCTTCCCTTGCTCAATCGGTAACGAGATTAAAAGTTGGAGTTTTAATTTCTCGGTCTGATGGCTTTAACGAGTCGGATGGCTTTAGAACTTGTCCATGACTAGTTGACCGTTTACGCGACAACTTGGAGGAAAGAATCTAAGCCGTCGTTATGGGAGCTTGACTGTAAACGTATAGGCTTCCGAAAACTTAGGGGGGGGGGGGGGGAGGGGTATTGAAAGAAAGGGCAAAGAATACAACAAATGTGGCAAAGTAATACTAAAAAAAAGGGCAAAGGGCAACATGTTCAAAGGAAGATGTCAAGAGAGAAGGCACTGTATACAATCCCTACATTCATATGACCCTGTATTGAGGTGTCTTCGATCCTGCATTATTTGCAGGTGAGGTCGGGGGTCTTGTTACTGCTCCCTGTTCCGGCCAGGCTGCTAAACATTCGCCTTGATGTTTTAAATTTTACTTTTTAAACTTTTTAAGTTATAGTTTTTCCTTGACTTTGACGTGATAGTTCTATTTCCTCACTTGTTCGAGAACTTAACAACGGGATGAAGTTAGTGAATCCCGAAACGTTGTGGGACCATTGCGTGTTTTTTTGTGCAATTTTAATAAGCTTTATTCTCTTTTACTCCTTTGCTTTCTGCTGAGATATCTAAAAAAAAAAAAGTAAGTGTCTAAAAAAACTAGCAAGGAAGGAGGGAGGAGGGGGGGGAAGGAGGAAATGAAAATGTGGCCACAAAATTGTCGATGAACCCCCCCCCTTAACCCGAAATAAATGTTGATCACCCCCCTCCCCGATTCAAGGTCCAAAATTAATGCTCTTTACGTTTGTCTATTGAGATTGAAACTTTCTGCGGACATATTAAGTAAAGAGCATTTCGCGCAGACAAGTTAGGACGCGTTTAGGCAACGAGGCCTTCTCGCTCGCTGACCGCTATTTGCTAAGCAACCGTTATTTATTTACGATTATTTTCTCGTTTCTGTTAAATGAATGTGGTAATTGGCAACAAATTAAATGTATTATAAATATAACAATACTGATAAAGAACAAAGTGCAACAGTCATTTTAAACATAGGTACAACATTGTTGCCGTTTCACGCTCTTTCCAAAATTTGCTGTTATCGCTGAAAAAACAGCTTTTAGCAATGATCAAACGACGGCAGAATAAACAGCTACTCGCAGCGAGAATTCAATATCCAACATGGCGTCCATTTCGGGGTTGTCGAATCGAAGACAAATCATCAAATACCGGCGTTTAGAAATCTGTCCGTCGTCTTGAACAGCAGTAAAAATTATTTTCCAGTTGTCATAAATCGACGTTGTCATGTTGCACGCTTCGTACGTCATTTTACGAGGAGGAGATTTGCGTCCACGTTGTTGCCATGGTTACTAAGTATAGACAACTTGAAAGCCATATTCTTCGGTAAAGGCGAGAAGCAGCCGACAGATTTAGTACTAACCAAGTGAAAGCTAGTAAGCGAGAAGATTGTCGTTGCTTAAACCAGCCCTTAGGGAGCGTTTTTGCAACAACTCACCTTTGCATTCTCACAGCTGACATTTAATCGCGATGGCAACGGTGCCGCAATCCATGGTGACAACGCTTCCTGGATTAGCTTAATGCAACACGGTTGGAGTGAATGCTCGCTGTCTTCAAAACTCATTTATTGAGTACTTCCAGAGCTAAAACCGTCGCCATGTTGGAATTTCAGATGATTTCTAGCTTCTAGCTGTAGCTTTTTGACGCGTACCCAGCGCTAGCCATCGGGCACCATAAGGAGAGAGGATCAATTTTGCTAGGTACATCCTAACGGAAATCCTAGGTTCGTTTACATGCCACAATCGACATGAGTGCACGAGACATCACAGGGCCCTTCTCTGCCCGATTTCTAGCTTCTAGCTGTAGCTTTTTGACGCGTACCCAGCGCTAGCCATCGGGCGCCAGAAGGAGAGAGGGTCAATTTTGCTAGGTAAATCCTATCGGAAATCCTAGGTTCGTTTACATGCCACAATCGACATGAGTGCACGAGACATCACAGGGCCCTTCTCTGCCCGAAAATGCCAGGGGTGGCTGAGGCCGGATTCGAACCCGGGACCTCTGGCACTGGAGACGGTCATGCTAACCATCAGGCCACCTTGCCCCACTCTAGCTCCTAGCTGCGGGAATGCAAAGGCGAGTTGTTGCGTAAACGCGCCCTCACCACTAGTAGTAAAGAGAACGTGCATCGTTTTTTACGAAAGGACCAGGTTGAGTTCAACAATTTTTCATAAAACAACCGATGTTCCTTACACCCATCCTCCTGTGCCCAGTTTCATAATAAGTATATGGCGAAAGCACTGTCTACTTGTACGCCCCACACCCCTAACACGGTTATCACCAGAAAGAGAAAAGAAACTAGGATGCTGGACTTTTCTAGAAAGTTTAATGAAAGAACTTCACTAGGTATAGGCCTCAGAAAGAGTATGTTTGGGACTTTGTCTCTGAATGAAGTTGCCTGTTTGGACTTAGTAGTCTCTGGCAGCATGGAACGGATGTTAACCGTCACCATTCGGACTTCAAACAAAAAGCCAGTCCCTGGTATTCCAAGACGGCCAGTTTTTGAGCCCCGACACTTTGACCGATTTTTCGTACCTTCCACTATTGACAGCTTCAGAACCGTGTAAATCTTCAGAACAGGGTGGGGTGTGGGGGAAGAGGGTTACCCCAGAAGCTGAGGGTTTTTTTTTTTTTATAGAAACTTTGACTGCTGAAAGTGTCATTTTTGAAGTCCAAAAATGACTCATCACACGTATGGGGGGGGGGGAGGGGGGGCGGAGAGCGTGCACGTGCCCAATACGGGGACGCCCTTGACACAAGGAATGCTAGCAATCCGTTCAGTTGAATGGGCGCTGTAGGATTGACAGAAAATTTGTCCCAGCAACAAACTAGTCATCATTCACTCCTAAGTTTTGTAAGTTGTTACATTTTACGTAAACGTTGGCATTAAGCCTTTAACAAGCAGCGCGTCAGAAAACGTTGCAAACTTATTACACCAAAACGCAAGGCATTTTAGCTTTTTCGCATTAACTTTGAAAAAAATTGATTACAAAAAAAAATCTGTTGGCTTATTGAAGCTTAAGGATCAGTATTCTCAACACACCAGGCGGAAGCCGTGAGCCCAGCGACGCCACCAGATTTGTTAGCGCTACCTTCAACCCACAATCCTTTATTAAACGCTGATTACGATGATCCGAAAGCTGTTTTGAAACTACGGGGTGCTAACTAATTTTGCACCACATCAAGGCTTCTTTAAGCTGTTGGTTCGTAAAAGGGGCTTTAAGTGAAAATCTTGCAAAAAAGGACAACGCTCAATCTGTGTATCTTTGCTTTCGTTACCCTGTTTCTAGGCTGTTCCGTTTAAGGATCGCCCTCCCCGACAAGCAGCAGCAACAGCGGCGGGTATATTTAGCGTTGGCACCCATTTTCTCTTACGAGCGAGAGGTTTCAAAATGTAAAAATTTGGCGAACGTACAACGAGCTTTTAACAGAAGCGGACTGACTAACTCATTCACGCAGTAGCGAATAGAGGCTTCCACTGCATCGATGGCTTATGACTAGCTAGCGCACCAAACGAAACCAAAACCTTACTCAACGAAATCCACTACAAATCCGCACAAGTTTATCAAAGACCGCGGTGGGAGTCCTTATGTAAGCCTTAGCATGAACTTCCATGTTAAACGTCTAACTTTGAACTACTATAGTTTCGCCCAGAATTGACATAGACCAACGAAATTAGGTGTTTGGGGTCGGGTTGTAACTATTTCACCGCATTACAAATTTTAATGACAACATAGGAGTTGTGTTTGAATGGATAAGCAACTCCCAGCTCAAATGCATAGCAGAAGTGCGTAGTCTTCGATGGCAAGCGTGACTCACGAATGTACCCAGAATACAAAGCGCGTCTGCTACTTCCGCCTGACCAAGCCGCCATGAGGTATTCGCGGTTGATCCGCTCGTAGGCGGTGGAATTTTCTAT
The DNA here is from genome assembly GCA_023313725.1 of Lithobius niger. Taxonomy (NCBI): domain Eukaryota; kingdom Metazoa; phylum Arthropoda; class Chilopoda; order Lithobiomorpha; family Lithobiidae; genus Lithobius; species Lithobius niger. Next base: position 559 of record JAHWFP010231938.1, on the reverse strand, counting down.
GAAATACGCCCTGTACTACATTGTTTATGATGTATCAAACGTAGGTAAGATAAGAGATTGTTATATTGCTAGGCGTACGTGCATTTTTGTAACAAAGTTTGACAGTCATCGAAACCTTAACGCCGATTGTTGGGGAAGTAAATATCGTATTTTTGTAACACGAGACGGGGTGCTTATGAATGCATGATATTTACAAGAAAACCGGTGTAGAATGAGTCATCTTCTTGGAACAACAGTAAGTTAAACCAAGTTAAAATGTCGTAGCAGCAGAAAAATTGAATAAATTACTAAATCTAATTTAGTACCGTTATACCAGCTTAGTACCGCGTTATACTAGGCGTCATCTGCTTTCTCCGCCATGTTGAAAGATGGTTTAGAGGGATTAAACCTAGTGCGTTGGGTGTAAATTTCCGATCACGCGGCCGCGAGTGCCGATTGGCGTGGCGGTACGTCCTTTGACGCCGCGCTCTTAAACTTCCGGTTTAGTCAAGTTGCTTATCCACCAAAACACAACTCAACTCCTATGATGACAACAATCGAACCGTTCGGCGTCCACAGC